>JAQFXP010000683.1:0-25873 GCA_034693685.1 Belba bartosi
TATTGAATATAAAGTTTGAATAAATCAATAAAATGTCTATTTAATTAAGAACAAGAACTGAATTTATCAGTTCTACAGTATTTTAAACTTAAATATTTTTCTACTTTAATGTCTTCAAATCTAAGAGAAAGTAAATATTTATAATAAAAAACCAAATTAATTGAATATTTAATTATAATTACATATAAATCAATTGCTGAGCAATTATACCCAAACTAAAAACATCGGCTTTTGTGTTGTATTTTCCAGTATTGACTTCGGGTGCGATATAACCCGGAGTACCAACTCCTCCATTGCTGGAGGTATTGGAGTCTAAACTCTTATACTTAGCTAATCCAAAGTCACAAATCTTTAGAAATCTTTGGTTGAGTTGATTAGAGTTTGGTTTGAATGTAATTAATATATTCGCGGGTTTGAGGTCTCTATGGATTATCGGTGGATCTAATGAATGCAAATAATCCAAACATTCAATTAATTCTTTTAGCATTTCTGTTGATATAAAGTAGTCAATTGGATGTATAAATTGTGCCTGGCTTATTTTGAATAATTTTGCTTTTAATTCCAAAATATGCCTTAAGTTATCAGGACAGAATTCCATTTGAATATAAAATTGATTAAATTCTATCCAAGAATCATAATATAGAACCACATAATTTCTGTCCAACTGATTCATCATTTTTGACTCATTTAGTTCTTTCGGCAAATTTTTATTCAGTTCTAAAATATATTATAAATTTTAAAATAATAATTAAACATATAAATTAGCATGCCTATTATTGTAACAATCTTCATAGCATATAATTTATTAGTAAGTCTATCGTTAACTTTATAAACCCGACCAAATCCACCCGAACCAATCAAGGCAATTTTCTTAAATAAGTTATTAAATCGACCTTCACTTGAATAATATCTTTGTATTGAACAGTTTTCTGAAGCTGTATTTAGTTTTTAATTTATTAAATATTTATTAATTAATTACTTTTTTTTATTTACTATTAAATTATTTTAAAAGATTTAATTAAATAAAATAAAATTACATTTTTGACAAGCAGCAAACATTTATTAAAAATACCTGTATCTAAAATGTAACTATTTAAATAAAAATTCATTGGAAAATATACATGTTAGCTGATAAACAACTGATTTCGAATTATTCTCATAACGGAAATAGCACAAATATAACAATAATAATCCTTAAATCTCTAACTGGCCTAAATACATCTTGCCAAGCGTTTCATGCTTATTGAACAAAATTTACATGCATTTCGCCAATACCCATTTGGCACAAAAATATATGCATTTTGTCTAAAATCTTTTTGAGTTAATCTAAACATATTTTATACTCTACTCTTAAAGTCTTATGATATGCTTGTAATCAAAGGTATTCTAAGAAAACTTGTAATAAAATTTTGGATGTATATAAATTTATATTTTTAAATACTGTATTATACTGTATAGCAGAGTTCTTAAACCTAGTACAACTTTTAATTAAATTTTTGAGCGCAAAATTTAAAGATTTCCCATCTCTAATCATTACGATTAGTTTAACTTGTATGATTATTTGTTTGGCAATATTTTAATGTTTATTTTATTATAATTACAATTTAGTATTATAGTTTAATATAAACTATTTTCTAAAAATTAATCTGTGAATTGTTTTGATAAAATCTAGTAATTTTTATCTATTATTAGAAATTAATTCATGAGTATATTTAAGTTAATATTTGTTTCGGGAGTTTATTTTTTGGTTTTGCTCGAAATAAAATCTTTCTGTGTATAAATTATGCTGCTGTTATAGGCAATTAATATGAATTGCAAAAGAATTTAATTTATAGTTAACTTTACTATCACGTTTAAACAAATGATTGTGTGAAACATTTAATCAATAAATGAATGTTCAAACACTACATATCTTGTCATCCGAATGGAAAGTCAAACACCTTATAAGGTATAAAAGCAATTGTATATTATATTCATTAATTATTCGAATACCAGTTACTGTATAGTATGTGATTCACTATAGTCTCCCAGTCCAGCCTATGAGCTGTGACTACATTATATATGTTTTATTATATTTTTTAATTAATTAAGAAATAAAAAAATATTTAATATAATTAAACTGTGTTTGAAATGTATTTGTGTTTATATACCGGAAGTCATATTTGGTATGACTTCCGAAATGAATTGTCTCAACAATCAAACTGTTCCCGACATGAAGTCTCGGTGCACTCGATGTTCGCCACCTTATTGGTCATCCGAAGGAACGGGACTCGACATACAAGCACCGGGAGGTCAGGAACAGAGTCGTGTGTCTACAGGAAAACACCCCTATCCGTTATATCCTCAATAGGTAAAAATTGAGGATAAATTGTCTTGGCGAAATTAATTAAAATTTGTTTTTGGTAAAATGCATATTTAACAAAAATAATTTGGCAACATATATATTCGCGAAGAGGATCTAGGCCAGTTAAAAGGTCATTAATAAAAAATATAAAATACAATATTTTGTAATAAAATAATGTTTAAATTAATAAATTACCAAAAATTATTTTAAAAAAATTCTAATATTTTAAAATTTATTATTAAAATTAATTAAATAAATACTATTTATTGATACAAAATTAAAATATTTACCTTTTATTTGGTTTAAATTATTTATTGAAAAATTTATTGAATCTTGAACATTAGATTCCAATTGAGAACAAACTGATTTTATACTTAAAATATTTGAAACCTAAAACATTAACAATTTGCTTTAAAATTTAAAATATATTATTTAAAAATACTTGCATTTTGATTGTTTTGTAAACTAGAATGTTTAACATTTGTTCCATCTAAATGATCTGCATTTGATATATAAGGTTGCGCATTATTATTTACAGTTTGTTGATATTTTTGTGATTTGCAAAAATAATTTAATAAAAAAATTCGTGATATTATTAATTTGAATAATGTAGGCAAATAATAAATGATGTAACGAATAACGCAATTATTAGTTAATATAATTATAAAAATAATACATATAATTATAATCAAACATGTCCACAATTGATAATTTGTACTTGGAGTTGGAGTACTATTTGTTGAAGAAATTAATTCATTATAATCATCAAAATCTTCTTTTTTCATGTTAAACAAACTTCTATTGTAGTTAGCACAGGTGACATTTAGTAAATGTTCTTTAGCATGGTCATATAGTTTATAATTATATATAAATTTAACATTTTCAAAATAACATTCAATTGGATTTGAAAATAAATCAATAAAAACTGTCGATATGTTTAAACTGTATTTTCCAAATATATTCTCTGAAAAACTGCTGATTTGATTGTAGCTTAGATCCATATATGTATTTTTGAAATTATTTTTTAAGTTCCATAAATTTACATCAATTTGCTTAATATGATTTCTACTTAAATCAAATGTTAGATTGTTACTTGTTGAAAATAATAAACTATTTTCTTTAAGATTCTTAACACGACTACCTCTTACACAAACTTCTCTTAAGTTTTTAAGATTTTGGAACCAATTCGAGCCAATCGTTTCAAGAGTTGTGGAAGAGAATGAAATTTTTTCTAAATTTTGAAAATTATTAAAACTTAAATTTATATCTTTTGAATTATATCCACTTATATATATTTCAATTATATTGTCAAAATATTTTGATTTGTCAAATATTTTTTTAAATAAATCTTGTTCTTGACCTTGATTATTTAGTATTAAACATTTAGTTGTCAAACCTAATATCGGATCAATTAAATTGATATTAAAATTTTTTCCAATTAATGTCAATCTATCGGTCGTTACGTTTGGAAAAGATGTAATTGTTGATCTTATATTAAATAAATCTTTTGTTTTAAATTTGATGTTATTTAATTGTGGCATGCCTGTGTCTCCGCAAGTAAGAGCTTGTTTATTTAAATCACAATCACAATATTTTAATTCGGATTTTGGCGGACATTCAAAAGCATTGCAGTAAATAAATAGTTGAGTCATAGATAGTATTGTCAAAAAATCTAATTGATAATTTAAAAAATTTTAATTATTTTTTAAAACAATTATTTTTATATTTAAAATATAATAAAACAAAATTATATAATTCATATATAGTAAGAGTAAAATATTCAATATGTTTTATATAAAATTTTAAGTTATTTATTTAAAAACTCAAAAGTTACTTGTAAAATTTTTAATTCAAGCTATAAACTGTTTTGTCAAATTATTATATTTGATTCTTATTTTATAAAATTTTTAATTACATTTATAATTTTACTTTTTAAATTTTATTATCCATTTAAATTAAATTAAGTTATCTATTATTATTTGTTAAAATTAAAAAATGATAAAATCTAATTAATTTTTCATTAAATATATTTTCTTACTAAATGTACAATGTAAATTTAATCAAATATAATTTACTTTTTACTAACTATTATTAGTTTTAAACATTTTTCTCATTTTATTCATTTTTATTTTACTCTTACTTTATATAATAAAATATAATTAATAATTACCGTTTATCTTAATTTGAAACTTCATATTTAAATTTTAACCATGTATACTTAAATAATAATAATAAAAAATAGTTATTATTTAAAATTTCTCACACACAATTTTAATCTTATAATTAGCAATATTATTTAAGCAGCATTATATTTTATAAACTTATTTTGTACAAATTATTAGACCAAGTTTAAAAAATATTTTCTTAAATATAAATTTAAAACACTTATAAACTGTATAATTTGCTTAAAACTAATACTAAAACAAATATTATTTTTCTATAACACAGTTAACTTTATAAAAATATATGAACATGTAGTTTTATTATACAGTATATTATATTTAAAAATAAAAAATAATCTTATTATGTACCATTTATAAAACACTTATAATGCGTTAAAATACTACTGTATCACATCGTTAATATTTTATGATTTTATATATAATTTAATAATATAAATAACTTAACAAATAATTTTTTCACAGGTAACAACTATCTGTATAAATTTTAAAATTATTATTTTAATTGTTTATTAATTTAACTTAATTATATTTTAATTAATTAAATTTTAATTTTACGTAAAAAATCGAACCGTAATTTTAATTGTAAACAAAAATATAAAAATTAGATTATTTGTGCTTAAAACAAGCCAGAACAATAAATAACCTTATCTTTATCATAAAGATAAAATAACTTAATGCAATAATATCTGAATTCAATATAATTTAGTTTGTTAAAAGCCGTAACTCTTTTCGTATAAAATTGCACTCTTTCTGTAAAATTCACAAATAGTTACATCAAATTATAAAATTCTGAAAAATACATTAAATACATTGAAATCAATTATCATTTGAATCGCTTGCACTCATTGGCTCTGCGAATATATCGAGAATCAAACTGAGAGTCTCTTATATCAAAACTTCGGTTAAATCATTTATAATTTAATTTTCTGATTGCAAGTATTGAGACATTGTTTTGAAATTATTTTTGTTTTTGTGTAAACAAAAAATGCATTGATTTAAATTTTAAACAAACAGTAAGTGACATAAATCAAAATATTTTAAAGTTTTTATATATTAAATAAAAGCTCAATTTATGACTCAAAAACTTGCGCAACTCTATTGGAATAGAATAGCACTCCTTCTGTAAAATCCAGATATTATTGCATGCAAGCTTATGAGAGAGATAAAGATACAAAAAATGGGTCACAAAATGATTGTAGCCTAGATTCAAATAAGTATTTTCAATATTATTTTTTAAGTTCCCTAAATTAAAATTAATTGTTTTAAAATTTTGCACAGACAATTTAAAACTTATAATTGGCAATATTATTTAAGCAGCATTAAATTTTATAAAATTAATTTGCACAAAATATAAGACCATGTTTGAATAATAATATAAATTTAAATATAAATAATATGTTAAATATAAATTAAAAACGTATAAAAACTGTAATTAACTTAATTATAGTTTGCTTAAAACTAATATGAATACAAATATTATTTTTTATAATACAGTTTAATATATAAAAATATACTGTAAATACTTGTAGTTTTACTATAACATTTGGCCACAAAAATCCACAGATTTTTTAAATTAAAATTTCAGTTACTTTCAATCATTTTATTTTTACAAAAATTTTTGTGAATAAGTGGTAGATATCAATGTTATAAAATATAGCAATTAATTACAAATTGCGGTTTTTTATTGGTCACTACAAAAACTTTAGTCATCGCATTTCAAATTATGCTTTGGCAGATATTTTTTTGTCGTTTTTACTAATTATATATTTAAAAAATTTTTAATATTATTATTTTGTTAAAGCAAAACAAAGTTAATAATTTTTTTAGTAAAAAAAATTTAATAAATAATAATTTAATAAAATAAGGGATTTTGGAAGGTGTGACACACATTGCCTTACAACTAATGCAAACGTTTTCATCAGTTGTTATGTTTTGTAATGTGTAATAACTGCTGATTTTAAAGTGCGTTCTGTGAAACTGCCAAACAGTTGACAAACTATTACTTATTTAAATGCTTATATCTTCATAATTGGATTAATATAAATTTATTTTTTTTATAAATTTAATTAGCAATAAACATTAATTAAAACAGCAAAAAAGATTTTTTTAATTTAAACTATAATTCAGTTCGTAAATTACGTTTAATTAATCTGTGGATTTTTGTGGCCAAATGTTACAGTATATTATATTTGAAAATAAAAAGTATTGTCATCATGTGACATTTATTAAATACTTGTAATAAATCAAATTATTTTTTAAAATAAAAATTAGATAAAATTATTTATTAGTGTAGAACTAAATTTGCCCACATACTAAATATACTGTTTTGCCACTGTATATCATCATTAATGTTTTATAATTTTATATATAAATTATTTTATAAATAATTTTTTTCAGGTCTAAAACTGATTTGTGTTAATTTTAAATTTATTATTTTATTAGTATCTAAACTGTAAATTAGTTTTAATTTAAAGCATTACTAAATAACTGAAATTAAATTTTTTTTAAATTGAATATTAAAAAAAATTTGTAAAATTAATTATCTCTTCAAACTACACTATTAGGACATTGATTGCACCGATAATACGGATTAAAAACTTATTTCATTTTAATATAATAAAGAGTTTATAATTAAATTTAGTAAATATTTTCAGAAAATTTTTTAAATCTATTTCTAAAATAATTAAATAATTAAATAAATCAATTCAATATTTAAATACGTTTTATAATTTAATTTTTGATTTAATTGTTTGTATTTAATATCTTAATTAAATACCAATTTAAACGACGCGCCGACACTATTGCAGTTTAACGAAACACATATCGCCATCTATTGTCTAAAGTTCTTATTTTTACAGAGATGTGCAATGAAATGAATTTTGAGGGATTGAGTCGTTAACAATTATAGCAATCAAGTTAATTTTCTTGATTACATTAAAAAATATTTAAACTAAAACATATTAAATTAATTTCTATTTAAGATTAAATTGTTTTTATTCCATTTAAGCTAAATATATACATTACTCCCCCTGACCTATCTCTGATGTACGTTATAGTGAGTAAAAACTGTATTTTTTAATAATTAAAGTTTGATTAAGTGATAAAAATTCTATAATTTTAGCCAATTTTCAATCGACTTCTATATAGTGTGAAAACTAAACGCCTTTTTAGCGAATGCTTGTAATGTGTATTCAATGTGTTATTCATCGGTTCAACCGTAACTCAAATCATACAAACGTTGATATCAGAGGTATTCACTTCGGATAGGGATTGTTATCAATGTCTTTAGAGTTAATACACATAAACACCAGTTAATGGAATTTATAATAAGAATAATTTGCTTGAAATTAGTTATAAAAATAAATAGTTTTAGAATTTAATTATTTAAAAAACTTAAAAACTGCACAAAAATTGAGTTTTAAAAAATTAATTGTAATTTAGATCTAATTAATAAATTAATTATCATTTATATCATTGCATTGAACTTTCCGATAGTGTTCAGTTCTACCGAATCCACACTTGGACTCAAACAGCGGCCAAAACACACAAAAATAGAAAATTTGTAATAAATATATAAAGTTTTTAATTTAATTTTGTTTAATATATAATAAATAATTTATTTTTCAAAAATAAATTAGAGTTTAATTCAAAATACGTCTAAATCTAATAATTATTTTATGCGTTCTTTTGCGCTAATCTTCCGGCAATTCTCTGCTGTTCTTTCGACGATCACTCATATAGTGATTATTTGTTATATCCGCACAAGTAGTTTGTTTCAAAAGATACCGATTGTCGACTAAACTGCCGATCAGTACAATCGGTGCAATCAATGGCCGAATAATACATACGTTAATAATATTAAATACATACGTTATTAAACAAATACAAAAGAAAGTTATTTGCATAAGCCTGCAGATTTTTTATAGGCATATGTCGATATATTTTTTTAATAAAAAATAAGCTAAACAACGATTTTGAAATATTAACAATTTTGAAACACTGTTTTAAAAAGTGTTAATTTACTCCACTGACCAAAAATTTCACTTTAATTTAACAAAACTATCAAAAAACTAAATAATTTTCTAATATATTCGTTTGACTTAATTACTGCATTTTGTAAATTTATTTATTTTATATATTATTTTAAAACAATTTGAGTAAATTTAAGCATAATTCAATTTAATGACTAACTTTAAAATGGATTTAATTTATATTTTATTTATTAGATTAAACAAAAAATAAATATTCTAATAACAAGATTTATATTCTGGTTATTCTTATTTGACTTACTAATACCAAAAAATAATACAAAATACAAGCAGAAATTAATAAAGAAAGCTGGATATACAATCAAGCAATAAATTTTCCTGATCAGCCAATAATATATCCATTAACTCGAAGTAAAAAAAATATCAGCAATGATTACTCTATCAGATTTAGAATAGCTAACAACACAACAAACGATATCTTTAACAACAATACATTTAAATTAAATTTTTCCAGCCATGGGCTTCACTTTGTAAATCATGGTCGAGCATTAATCATGGATGATTACTGGACGCAATATATCAAAATTAAAACTCCGTTCTTTCAAAATATATTTTTATCGGAAAATAATTTCACCAAGAATGCGTTAATTTTGGTACCAAAATATTACCATCAACAGCTCACTCACCTAAATTAATTTGCGATCCAGGGAAAGAAATATATAAGAATGCTACTAAAACTCTACAAAAAATATTAGAGGAAAAATTAAACTATGCAAACCTTTAGTATTTGTCTCGTCAAAAACGAGAACTAGCTACGATGGCCATAATTGGAATAATTGCTTTAGCGGCCGGAACTGGAGGAGCGGCAAGGTTTTTTGCTGGAAAAAATGGGGCTGACGTATCAGAAAAATTTGAAAATTTAGAATATGAAATGTATAAAACTAACAGCAAAGTCGAATTTCTTAAAGAAGCCATGATTGGAATTAGTCAGATCACAAACGACAGGATAGATATTGTTAGTGAAAATATACAATTATTAAATTAGGCAACTGAAAAACAAATAGAAGAAATGGGGAAACAAATACGGATAATTTATAAAAAAAACCAATGCAGAAATAAGATTACTTACATACCGTATGTCAGTTATAGAATTCACAAATCGACAAATAGATAAATTTCAGAACCTAATGAAAATAAAGCTAAAAGTAATTTCGTTTTGGGATAAAATGTTCATTAAACTGAAAAAAGGATTGCTGCCCCGTGAACTCATAAATGTGGAAACTTTGAAAACACTAATAAATTTGATCGAAACCCAACTCCAAGGAGAGTATGAAGTTGCCTTTGCAAAAGAAGACCAGGTGTTATTTTATAACATACCTTTAGTCACACATAAATTAGGACGAGAAAATAATATTGAGGAAATGAATTTAATCATTAAATTAAAAATACCTTTAAAAAAATATACAAAATGATTTTAAAATTATAACACCAAATGCTCACGCATTCCCATGCCTTGAAGCCAATTGTTTTCTTAACAATAAAACAGAAAACAAATTAATTTCGTTTGATTTACCACCTACATCATGGTTAATTAATCCAAATAATGGTAAAATCTATGGAGAAGCAGATTTAAGTCATTTTGCTTGTTTTGATCAGATAGATGGAAAATTATGTTTTACATTTATGCCAAATTTAATTAAAAGTCCAAACACGTGTACACTGTCTATTCACGTCTGGAACCAAGCAAACATTATTGAACACTGTTCTTTTAAACAGCGACATGTATCTGATTATAAAGTAATACCAATATCAAATCACCAGTATATTATACACAACAATATAGTAAAAGAATTTTATGAAACTTGTAACAAAAATGAGCCAACAAAAATATTTACTACTGATTGGGCAACAATTATTAGCATAGCAACGGGCTGTGATATATTCGTAACAGAGACTCGCCAAAGAATTTTTGGACCGTTCAGTGTACCAGCAGATGATATAACTTATCTTCAAAATTTTGGTTACTTTTCAACGCTCGTCTAAGAATTATCAAACAAATTTGTCAACATGGCAATTGATTACGATTATTTTGATAAGGAATTAAAATTATCACCGATTTATAACAAATCAGCTTGGAACCAATTACAGCTTGTACTGAATAATAATTAATTGAGCAATTTAGCTAAACAATCAATAGTTATCACAGATAACTTACGAGCTAATTTTAGTAAATTACAAAGTAAAATAAACAAGCTAAGTTATCGTGGCACCTTTTGGTCTATGTTTGGTATTTTTGGAGACTTTATTCATTTGACAACTACATTACTATACGGTAATTACGGCCATTACGGAAAACTAAAATTGTTTGAAAATCAAGAAAGTAACCCAAGTTATTCAATTTTGCTGAATATCTATAATAAAACTCAACATTTTAGCTATATGTCAGTAGAAAATATTTATATTAAGATTCCAATAACAACTTTACGAATGAGTGGAATTCATACCATCAAACCAAAAAATTCTATAATAACCTGGTATACCACGACAATTAATGGTGTTAAAAGTATTGTGTTAACTGAGGACATACATCTCATTGGTTTAAACCACCGTGGACAGCAAGTTAAAGTTAGAAACGAACCTGTTATAATACCTTTAAATAACGTTATATGGACAGCAACTCCTTCGCCGAAAGCGTTAGAATTCAAAAAAAATTTTGATTTTGCATATGTCAATGTAATACGAGAAGCTACGATATCAACTCAAGCAATTCCGCAAACTCCTAGCATTGCTAAAACCACCGACAGAACCCCTTTTATAACAACTAAATTTTAATAATTTTAACTTTAATTTTAAATTTTAATTTTAACTCATAAAATAAAATAAAATTTAAATTTCAAAATCAAAATTTTTAACAAATTTATTTTATTAAAAGATTAAGATGGCTGAAAGTAAAAATCCAGAGACTACTGGACAAGTCCATCATACAGAAGACTCGAATTTGTATGACGAAATAGCCTCTAACAGCTATGTAGAGTCCAAACCTGAACAACATGAAATGTCAACTCAATATTTTTGGAATGGACTTAATCACGAGTTTCCATTTCCTAGTGCACCACCGATACCGATACCTCGCGTTGCAACTGCTGGACATACAATTCCACCACCAAAGTACGACGGAAAAACAAATCCAAATACGTGGCTATCGACATACAAAGCAATTGCCCATGGAAATCTATGGGACAGTAATGAGCTTAAGTTTTGTAAAGCAATTGGCTGTATGGAAGGACCTGCCCTAGACTAGCTATTGAATCAATTAGAAATTAATTCAAACATTGAATGGATTGGATTCGAAAAAGGCTTAAAAGAAAGATTCACTAACTCTTTAGATGATTTGATGGTACAGGAATCAATTCTCCGATATAAGCAAAGATTGGATGATTTAACTAGTTAATGGGAAGGAAAAGAACGTTTGATAAATTCTACCACACCTAACATCCAAGATGCCCAACGAATGACTTATTTATTTATGGGTTTAAATGAGAACTTGCAAACAAAAGCAATGGAATTTATGGTAGTTAATCCTTGCAAAAATACAGAAGAATTAAGGAATCTTTGTAAAAAACTAGACGATTTAAACATTTATCAGAAAAAAGACACTAAACAACAACGTCGAAAAAGAGAACACACCAATGCTTTTGTTAGTACTGGTTACAGACAAAACTATCAGCAAAGATTTCAACCAAGATATCAGCAACCAAATTCTTCCCCGTTAACTGAAGAAGTTTAAAAACTTGGTCAAGTTGTTAATGATTTGAAAGCAACATTTTTAAATCCAACTGCTCAAAAACCGCAAAAAACAACTGATTACAAACCAGAAATTCATCCAAAACAACTTACCGACACCGAATGGAAAAAACAAATTGAATGCTACTATTGCCATAAATATGGCCATTATTCTAAAGAGTGTCTTATTAAGAAACAATCCAGTAAAACAAAGAAGGGAAACGAGAACCGACGAAATTAAATAATGGGGAAAAAAATTTCGTCGTAACCGATAAAATAATTTCTCCAAACTCTAATGCTTTACTCAAAATTAAAATTAAACTGAACCGCATTGAATTTATTGCCGTTATTGATAGTGGTTCTACACTTTCGCTTATTAACTCGAAAATAATTCGAAAATTAAAAGAAATTAAGAAAATTAAAACAGCACTCAACATTCGACTTGTTGATCAAAGTTTAATCGAATTAAACAAATGTGTTCGACTTGAAGTTGAATATAAAGATAAAATTTACTTTCATGATTTCTATATGTTGGATAAAATTAAAGCCGATATACTACTCGGAGTTGATTTTTGCCGAAGAGTCAACATGCAAATAAATTTCGATAAAAAAAATTTGATTTATTTGATGCAGAAATTATCGATGAAAATTTAAAATACAGTTTGAAAAACAAAAAAATAAAAAATTTACAACCAGAATCAATAACAACAATTGAATGCTTTGCTAATAATCCAAGTGAATTAAACATTGTTTATTTTAGACCGGCTGATAAACTAAAAGAATATAATTTGATATTACAAAAATCTTTGATTGATTTAAAAAATCCATTAATAATTATTATTAATCCAACAAAGCTACAAATAACACTTTATGAAAATATGAATTTGGGTACGATTAGTCCAATTACAAATATCGATTGTGTAGAAACAAATATGTATTTACCAGTTGAAGAAAATAATGAAGAAATTAGTCAAGAAATGTTTATAATTAACACTCAAGACGTAAATGAAAAAGAAAAATTTATTAAACTTTTAAATCAAAATATTAAATTGTTTGGTAAAACTTTAACTAATATTGGCACAGCAAAAGGATTTGAATATTCAATTAATTTGTCAGATAAAACGCCAGTAAAACTACGAGCATACAAACACAGTCCTAAGGAAAAAGAAATTATTCGAGAACAAGTAGATGAGATGTTAAAAGCTGGAGTAATTGAAAAATCATTTAGTCCTTACAGTTTTCCAGTTGTTTTAGTCAAAAAGAAAAATGGAAAAATGCGATTTTGTATAGATTACAGAAAGTTAAACGAAAAAACTATTGCTGATAACTATTCGTTACCACTAATACCAGACGTTATTGGTACTTTTTCTGGCTCGACCTATTTCTCGACACTTGATTTACTAAGTGGGTATTTTCAAATCTGTGTACGAGAATCAGACCGACCCAAAACAGCTTTTATAACTCCAGATGGATTATACCAATTTATTTCCATGCCTTTTGGATTAAGGAATGCGCCAGGGACATTCCAGCGGTTCATGAACTATGTTCTTGCTGATATATTATACCAATTCGTAGTATGCTATCTAGATGACATAATAATTTTTAGTAAAACTTTTGATGAACATCTAAAGCATATCGAAATGGTATTTGCCAAAATCAACCAATACAATTTAAAATTACAAATAGAAAAATGCAAATTTGGTTTTAAAGAAATTACATATTTAGGACATTTAATAAGTAAAGACACAATTAAACCTGATCCAGAAAAAATTTCCGCTGTAAACGATTTTTCAAAGCCAAAAAGAGTAAAAGACATTATGGCTTTTCTTGGATTAGTTGGTTATTACAGAATATTTGTTGAAAAATTTGCTTATATAGCAAATCCGTTGACAAATTTATTACGTAAAAATGTTAAATTCCAATGGACAATAGAATGTGAAGAGGCATTTGAAACATTAAAAGAAAAACTTATAAAATCACCAATCCTGGCCCAGTTTAAAGAAAATTGCAAAACGCATATTTTCACAGATGCCTGTTACTACGGAATGGCCTGTATATTAGGTCAAATACAGAAAAACAGAAATGTAGTAATTAGTTATAATAGTAAAATGTTTAATGAGGCACAATCAAGATATAGTGTTTCAGAAAAAGAATGTTTGGCTATAGTTTTTGCTGTCAAAAAATATAAACATTATATTTTTGGATCACATTTCAAAATATACACTGATCATAATCCGTTGACCTATATTATGAAGATTAAAGAGCCAAGTGGCCAACTATGTCGATGGTCACTACTACTATCCGAATATGATTTTGAAGTAATATATAAAACTGGAAAAAGTAATCAAAATGCAAATGCTTTGTCTAGATATCCCGTTGAAAAGCCAACACCAAAATTTGATTATTTTCCTGTTTATTTTATGGAATCAGTGAATATAAAAGAATTTCAGGACAAAGATCAGTGGTGCCAAAGTATAATTAACGCAATACAAAATAATAAATCAAATAAACATCTTAAAAAATATAAAATTGAAGAAAATTTTTTTTATCGAATAACGTATGATTCAACTAGACAACAAGGATTATTACTTTGCTTACCATTAAGTCTTCGGCGTGATGTACTCACAGAACTGCATGATAGTGAGACTAGTGGAGGACATCTTGGAATAATTAAAATTTATGTTAAATTAAAATCTCGATTTTATTTTCCAAGATCTGAAAGAGCAGTTCGACAGTATATTAAAAATTGTCCAAGTTGTCAATTAAATAAAATTAAACACCAAAAACAGAAAGGACTACTGCAACCAATACTACCAACTGAACCATTTAAATTATGTGGTATGGATATTATAGTCACTTTCGCTCAAACTAAAAAAGGAAATCGATACATAATAGTGTTAATAGACTTATTTACTAAATGGTTAGAAACAAAGTCATTGAAACACATCAGAGCTGACGCAATCGCTAAAAGGTTAGTCGAGGATATATTTTCAAGACACGGATGTATATCTCGAATATTAACCGATAATGCTAAAAACTTTTGCTCCGATTTGATGGAAAATGTGTTTAAATTAACTGCATCGAAACACGTTAAAACTACTGCATATGCCCCACAATGTAATGGCAACGCAGAGAAATTATGTGGGACAATACGGCAAATGCTTATGCATTACGTTAACAAGAATCTGAACAATTGGGATTTGTATTTAGCAAATGTTACTTTTTGTTGCAATTCAAGTGTTCAGAAAACTACTGGCTATTTACCATTTTATTTGTTGTAAGGGCGAGAACCAAAACTTCCGTTAGATATTACTTTTAAAATTCCTCGTAATTTTAAAATTGGACAAATATATAAGAATGCATTCGATGAAGCAAGAGAATTAGCTAAAATGCGAATTGAGGATTTGCAGGCTAATCAAAAATTACAGTATGACAGCATGCATGCAAATGAAGAATTTTTAATTGGCGATTTAGTTGCCTTGTATTCTATAAATTGTCAAATTGGAGTAAATTTCAAATTGTTAAAACAATTTGAATGGCAATTTAAAGTAATTAAAAAAATTACGGCTTTAGTTTATAAGATTCAAAACGTGGAAACGAATAAACGTCGAACGGTGCACATTCGACGTCTAAAACGTTGGAATTCCGAACCAATTCCTGAATTGGACGTTATTGAACCTAAGTTATCCCGGGATACAAAGGAAAATATTTTGATTGAAGGAAGCAATCAAAATAAAGAAACAAGTAACATGTTAAAAGAAGAACCAACTACAACAAGTAAACTGGATGAAAAGATGCAGAATATTAAGAAAATAGATAATAAAAATGAAGAAAAAAATAGTTTAGATAAACTAACAAAATAAATTAAAAAACATTAATTAAAAATTTTTTTTAACCAATAACTAATATGCTAAAAAATTTTTTAAAACCTTAGGGAGGAGAAATGATAGAATTATTGTACCTTACCTTGTTTAACTTTCTTTTTTGATAATTTATAGTCTTTGCATGTTTGGGTTTTAAGCTAATAATTAACATTAAAATAAATATTTGTTAGCATGACAATTTTATTAATGTATACATTTAAAACTTACATTTGCTTTGGTCAATTAAATACGCTTGGTCATTTTCCATTATTGGTCATTTTCTATTATTTATATCTAAGTTTGTTTAAATTGTTGGATTTCAACTAGGAATAAAATACTTGTGAAATTAAAATTTTAAAATGACTCACAACAAACACTTGTTATTAACAAAGTTGTGACGCACGATTAAATTATAACGTCTAAAACAAACATTAATTATTAATAGAATGACAGTTTAAAAAACATTAATCTACAAAATTTAACATGTAAAATTTAAAAACAGATTTATAAATTAATAATACTGTCATGTAAAATTGTCATAACAAAACTATAAATTATAGAAATTGACGTTAAATTTTTAAACAAAAAATATTGTAAAATGTTAACTTAATTAATTATTGACTAGTGCAAATATAAAATTAATGTAAGATACATAATTATAAATCAAAATGATAAATTAGATTTTGTAATAAATTTTAAAATATAGGTTAAAATTAATTGATATTTTATTGTATATAATCTGAGAATAAATTCTATGTAGGCATTCCTGTTTTTAACTGAATAAAAGCAAAGTTCTAATTTAAAGATTTGTTTTAAAAAAGTTTTTCTAACAGCGCCTTACTTTAGAGTAAGTTTAGATTTTGTTTAAATTCTTTTCCGGTCGGGGCCGCTATGTAAGTGGCGGACCCGGCCGGGTATGTAGCAGGTATACCTCGGCTATACCGGCTCCGACGGTATAGTCCGCAACGGGAACGGCGATGTATACAATGGCTGGGGGTAGAGGACTGAACAATACTAACGGCAATAGTATTTACGATACCAATAGCAATAATGTTGGTTATGTCGGCAACAATAGTCGGGTGTATCACAACAACGGCCAGAACGTAGCTTCTATGTGCGGCAATAGACTAGTGCTCGACGGAAATAAAAATGTGAGACAAGTCTTGAGGAGAGGAGTGAAGAATAGTACCGACAGTTCTATCTATGACTCGGATGGCAAACGAGTCGGTTATGTCTCGAGCGGTCGGGCACATAATCTAAATGGGGTAGACAGGGGTACTGTTGGTTCCGATGGCTTAATTTGTGACAACCAGAACAATGTGATACAGGACTGGAGACAAGGCTTTGCAGACGAGTTGGATTTGTGGGACAGGACAACAAACTCTATAATTTAAATAACCAATTAATGGGAACCCGTAACAGTAATGGACAGGTGGTTAACACAAATGGTAAGGTTGTCGAGGGCTGGAGAAGAGGTGCCAACAACAATGTCGAAGATTTGATTTATGACTCAAATCGCAACCGCATTGGGACAGTTGACGCCGACGGACGCACAGTCAGAGACTTAACAATAATAACAATATAATCGGTCGGTTAGACTTAGATAACGACAAGATTCTCTATAACGACAACAACGGAGTGGTCGGCTATCTGGGTGACGGCAATCACATTTGGAGCAATGGGCAAGATTTGGGCCACCTCAATGGCGACGGACAGCCTGCGGATAATGTGGCCAATCAACGCATCGGCCACTTAACGAACCCAATCAATACCGGCATATACGACGCAAACGGCAATCGAGTCGGTAATGTCGGCGCTAACAACCAGGTGACCAACGCTCGGAATCAAGTGATTGGACCTGTACGTAGCGATGGTCTAGTGCAGGACAACAATGGAAAGGTGGTTCAGGGCTGGAGAAGAAGTGTACCGAATGGCGTCGATAACTCAATCTATGACTCGAATGGCAATAGAGTCGCATACGTCGGTCAAAACAATAGGGTTTATGAATTAAACAACAACGACATCGGTTCTATTGGCGCCACGATTTGAACGGTCAGAACATTGGTTCTTATCGCAGCGATGAAACAATGCTCGACTCAAATGAGTGGTAACCGTTGGTACTAACAATAAAGGCTACAGAAGAGGCTCTCAGAATAGATATGGAAACGATGGTTACGTCGCAGATAACAATCTAACTGGCACTGGCACTGATTTGAACTCATTTATGAATGCCACCAATAATGATGTTGGTGATCTAAAAGTTAAACTCAAGAACGATTATCAAGATTTAAACAAAAAGATTTAATAGATAATTTGTAAGCGCGACTCTTTTCCGCTCGGAAGAGTCGTCTGTTGGGTCGCACGCCTTTGACAAGGGTCAACCGTCAACTCATGGAGGATGGGAAGACTCGACCATCGACACTCGATCTAACAATATTATTAATATTAGTATTAAACAAACCGTACAACACATATTCTATTTCTAATAAATCACTGAAAAACTTAAATGCGATAATTTTTTTACTTTTGTTTATCTATTTTATTAATTATTAAAATATTAGTTTTTATTATAAATTATTGTTATTAAAAACCAAAATTTACTGTTTAGAAGGTTTTTTTATATATTTATTTTTTTTAAACTTTTATTTTAAAATTTGTAAATGTCGTGATGATAAATAAAATTGTAATAAATTACAACTAGAACAATTAGAACTATTAGAACAATTATAATTAATTAAACAAATAATCAATCAAAACAAAACAAGAAAATGTTAATAAATATAATGTTTACAAGTTAAAACATTAATATTTTGTTAAAATTAATTTCTAATTATAAATGTATAATTTAGTAATAAAAAAATTAAATTAATTAATTTAATAGCCCTGATAAAAAATTTAATAGTAATTTACGAATTTTATTTAAAATAACTAGAATTATTTATTTTTACCTTTAAAACAAATTTAATAGTTAAAATATAAATTTTAGAAAATTTAAATATTTCAAAACAAACATTAGAAATTAAATATTAAATACATTGTAACTCTAAAAAATGTATATGGTTAAATTTTTTTAATTCTTTTTATTCATCTAATTTGTGAATAAATTATTTAAAGTAATTTATTATCAATTTTTTTTAATTACATTTTCTTATATTTTGTTTAATTCTTACTTTTACTTAAATAATTTTAGCAATTTCAACTTTAATATCATTTATTTTTTTATTTTAAAAATTTATTTTTAACCAAAAAATATAACACTATTTATTTAACTATTTATTAAACAAACCTATTAAACAAAAAATTCAGTTTAAAATTATTAAACACATATACTTGATATTTAAAACAATAATTAATTATTATAAATTAATTAAGTTTAAAATTATTTGTAATATTTTATAAAACATTTGCAAAATAATACAGATTAGACTGTTTGCTTGTTTATTTAAAACAACAAAGCACAAAGTTAAATTATTTTAGTAACTAATTGTGAAAACATTTTGAGATTCTCAAATAAAAAACGATTAGTCACTACAATTAATCTATAAAATTCTAACAAATATAATGTTTTAAACTGTTCCAAATAATGAAACATACAATATTAAATAAGTTTATATTAATTAAACTTATTTTTAATTAATAGTATGATGTTAATTATAAGTATTTTTAAAATTAAACGACATTTACTGTTGTTATAATATCATTTCATGCACATTATGTATAGAATAAACAGAAGGATTAAGAATACTAAACTGAAAACTAAAATCTAAAACTTCAGCCAATTGGTTAAATACAATTGGAATTAAGCTATTAGTACCTGATTTAATATCTATTTTTAAATTTAAATTTGCATACGATATTTTAGATAAAAAACTATAATCTATTTTCCAGTCATTTGTTTTATAGCCGATGAGTAATTCAAAATTAATTTTAGGTTTACTTTGAGAAATCTTAATTAATCGGTCAACAAATAACTTAGTTATTTTAGGTCGAGTATTCAAAACAATTTTATTTATGTTGTTACATTTGTTAAGCAAATTAACTAAAGAATTTTCTGACATAAACCTCAAATTCCTTTTGTCCCCTCCAATATATAATGTACTTAAATCTTTACAAAAACTTAATTTATTTAATAAAATTTTACCCATATTATTATTAGTAATCAAATAGAATTTTTTAAGTCTAGATAAAGTTTCGCCAATATTTCTAAAAAATCTTTCTGTAATTAGAGAATTTTTAATACTTATAATTTCTAAATTAACTAAATTTTTTAAAACTTTAATTCCTGAGTTATAAGTTTTGGTTTCAATAGAAATGTATAGTTTTTTTTAATTAATGAATTTAGCAAAACTTTCATACAATCTAGCACATTTTACGTTTAGTTGGTTGTTAAATGTAATAAAAAGGGAATGTAAATTTGGGCAACTTTTCGCTAAATTAGTTAACTCATGTTCAATTGTTTAATAGCCTTCAGCTATAATTTCTATCGAAATACTCAAAACTTTTAGTTCAACAAAGTTAATTAAGCAAACAAATAATAAACGGAAATTTAACATAGATAAATTATCTGCTTTTATCGATAAATATTTAATTATTTTTCCGTATTTTTCGGCCAATTGAGAAAAATAAACGATATTATCTTGATTAACATCGATTTCCAAACTTTGTAATTTTTCATAATTTTTATTATTAAATTTAATAAAATTCTTCAAATTAGAGTATTCAAATGAGCGTAAATTAGTAAGAGATGAATATAGTTTTGAGCTAATAAACTCTTTATGTATTATTGCCGCTTGATGTTCGAAACCGTGTATTTCATTAAACTTGACTCTCTTTAGCTTATCTTTAAATGTTAACAGGAACTCTGTCAAATCCGTTTCTTTTAACGCATAACAGTCAATTTCAAGTTCAATTAAATTATTGCAATATTTAATTAATAAATTGATAAATTTTTTATCAATTAAGATTCTCGTCAAAATAATAGTTTTAATATTTTTACATTTAATTAGATAATTTTTAGTCACAGATAAATTGAGTTCAACAAATCCAAGGTTAATTACATAATGATTTAAAAAGTTTGTCGGCTCAATTGGTTTTAAAAAGTGATTTAAAGAGTAGTTATTAAATATTTCAATAGCAGTAAAATTATTCAAATGGCACAATTTTAAATTGATTTGACTGTTATAAACTAAACTCTGCCACAATTTACACACTCGTTCAATTTTTATTTTTTCTTTAAGTGTCAAATAACTAAAAATTATATTCAAAACATCATCATTTAATTCATTAATTGTTATTAATGACATTGTTTAAAATCTTTTTATTAATTGAAAACCAGTTAGTAATTCGTTTTCATTAATTATAAAATGAACAAGGTATAAATCATAGAATTCATTATTTATAACGACACAATCTAAATAATCAAAATAATACATTATTAAAATATTTAACCCAACTATTAGTAGGGTTTATTGAGAAATAACTAAAATGCTTTTACGCCCGTTCCTGTCTTACTATTTTGTTTATTTTATTATTTGAGATATTAACGCAATCTATTGTATTAGCTTACTATTAATTATTTATTGTATTATTGTTTAAGTTTTATTTATATTAAATAAAATAATTTATTTTACTTTTCATTCTTTTTAGTATGAATGATTAATGTTAAAAATACTTTTAAATTATGGCTAAATCAAATTAAAAAAATAACTTAAAAATTTTATATTTAAAATTATTATTTCATATACTATTAATCTATTCACCTAAAATTTTTATTATTATAATAATTATATTGTAATTTTATATGGAATATAATTTTTATTAATTTTGTTTTCAAAAACTACTTAATTTAAGACCTATATAAATACTTTTCTATCAAATTTATTTTAACTTATAAATATATATTAAGAATATTAACTTGCTTAAAATGATATTTAAAACAAACTTTAAACCGAATAATTTTATTTTTGGATAAATTTAATAATTTTCTGTATATTATTATTAAACTATAAACTCTATTAACTCTTGTTTTATTATTTAATTTTATTATTGTAAAAATATATGCTAAATTTTTATTTTGTTAAAAAATTTTTTTATAAATTAGATACTTCTATTGCCAACATAAAATAATCTTTAAAAATTACCTTGCTGTTTGTTTATTAATTTTTAAATATAATGTAAATTTTAACTATTAGATTTAAAAAAAATTTAAATAGCAAATATTTAATCATGATCTAAATTTAAATATTAAGTCAAATAAAATTAAGCAAAAGCCTACTTATAAAAGTACTTTAGTTTTTTATATATATAGACATATATTTTTAAATAAATAATAATAATAATAATTAATTTGCTTAATTTATTTTAAAAGTCATTAATTTAATTTATAATGTTTAAATAATACTTAAACAAATTTTTGATAATTTTTAATTTAAAAGTTCCATGTTCATTAAGTTGTTATTTTTACTTATTACATTAAAATTATGTTATTTATTATCACTAGTATTAGGCACAATTATATAATTTAACCTTAATTATTAAAAAAATATTTAATACCATATAAAGTAAAAATTCCGTTGTACAACTCATCTAATATTCTCTAGCTAATTACTAATTACTAATTATTATTATTCTGAACTTTTAGTTAAAATTGTAAATATTTTAAATTTTATAAATTAATTTATTTAAAATTAATTTTATTAATTAATTATTTTAGGTTTTATATATTAAATAATAAAATTTAATAAACATTTAACTTTTTCAGTCTAAAATGCTGAATGTCCGCTAGTACATTACTGATTATTAAATAATTATTATATTTTAAACGCAAGTTATTTAAATAAATTCTATTTTTACAAAAATCTTTCAAAAAGAATAAAACAACTTATTCTTTTTTGTTACATGCGACTTAATTGATTTAAATAATTTTTTTTATTTACTACAAAGTATTAAGAAAATAACTTAAAAAATTATATGAAATTATTTTTATCAATTAAATAATTTTTATTATAAAAAAATTATAAAATAAAAATATTGTAAAATTCAACTAATAAAATCTTAATCAAACTGAAAAAATTAAATTATTTAATTTAAACTTAAAACAATGAATATATTAAATATACTTGTTAAATTTAATAAAATTAAACAATATACTTATAAAATAACCGAGTGGATTTAAAAATAAAATTTAGTTTAAGAATAATTTATTAATAATCAAATATTCTTAAAACTTAACTTTTTTTTAGCGTGGAAAAATTTGTCGATCCCACGATTGACAACAAATGTTTTGTATCGGGCGATTCCGCTTCTTATTATGTTGTTTAAAAGCCATCTTTAAAATAATTGGGTGAATCGCCAGACATACAACGGGTGGATTGAATTTGCAGTAAACTTTTTTAATTAATGCATTAATTTATTTTATAATAAAAGATTACATTTAAAGTTCATTGTTAACTTCCAAACAATTTAATTACAAATTCAAGTTGTATTTATATAAAACTTAACGGATGTTAGTGTCGTTTAAAAATTACATAAAATTTTATTATAGATCTGAAATTGTTAAAAATATATATTTGTCGTTTTAAATCGTTTAAAACTTTACTTAAACTTGTGAAATTATTTATATAAAACATAATTTATCATTATTTACTTTATTCCGGTCTCTTATCTTTAAATTACATAACTTTTTACCGGATATTTTTATACATGACAATATAATAAATTATAAATAAACCATACTTAATTGTTTGATTTAGTTTTAAAATTAATTTTGATATATGATTATACATTTTTATTGCATGAATTAGTTTAGTCTAAACTATACTTGATGTTTTTATAATTGTCATTTAACATTGCAATTAAATAAAATCCAATAAAACTGCTGAAAATGTAGCCTAATAAGACAAATACATAAAAATGTATTAAATATATTAATGTAGGTATTGACCAAAATGCACAGATTAAAATGGAATAATTTTTAGCAAGCAATGGTTTGTATCACACATTAGTATACGTATCGAACGGTTCGGGAATAGAGTAGAGATTCCATATCTTAAACACATTAACAAAAACATAATTCGATTCAATGAGACCAATATCAGGCGTTTAGTACTTTGATATCCACTTTTATATTCATCCAAATTATTTGCAATTATAAAATATATATTTTTTGTAAACTTTACTAATATATTAATTGCATCACTTAAATTAACATGGTTAATTTTAAAATATTTTAATATTTTGCTTCTTTTACTCATTTTTAAAAAATAATTAAATCAAATATTTACAAGCTAGAAAAGTCAAATTTTATGTGAACCTAAATTAAAGTAAACAAGGTTAACACTTCATTTGAACCGGTCGCCTAAAAACCTACAAAGTGTTTTAAAATTGCTCTCTAAAATTAGCCTTAGTAGTTACAATATAAATATTTTAGGAAATCTTACAAAAAACAATTAGCAAATAAATTGTTTTGTAAAATTTTTTATTTTAATTGAGAATGACCTGTCCAGCAATTTTTTCTAAAGGCCACTTACCAAAACATCCCACGATAAGTAACTAATATTTTTACAGAACATTTCAGTGCTTTCATACTAATTGAAGGTCAACTGTTCATCTTTCCAGCATGCATGCATGCTCTGAACAGATACTTACTTACATTAACATAATGTGTTGATTTGTTGGATATTTTAAGCCACGCGTTGAAAGGCTGGTAGGCTTTACTGTACTAAGTTGTATCAAACTTTTGAATATTATTTTGAAAATGTTTTTATGATTTCATTTGAGTATAACTTATTATTAAAATAAAGCAAAACATTAATTATGTATTTTATGATTTGAGTGTTTTGTATTTGTTTCTTATTTGATTATTAATTTTATTATTTGTTTAGTTTAAATACTATCAGTAATTATATAATTAATAGTATTAAAAATTTGAATAAGTTTTTGATAAAATACAGATTCATATTGTAGAATATTAGCTATTATTAGCCAAAATAATAGCCAATAAATGCATAATTGCATTATTTGAAGTAGTGTATTCGTATGAACACACCACATCTATTCAATCGAGCTGATGCAGCATCAGCTTGATTGAATAGATAACTTGGTCCGTGTGCAAAAAATTGACGTACAATCGGCCGGAAATTCGTTTCCGGCCAATTGGTATATAAAAAGAACAAGAGCTCTCCTTGAATTCACTTAAATTTTTTTGTATTTTTATTTGTTTAAATAAATAATAAAACTTTGCGACAAAAATTAATAGGTTTTTGTTGATGTTGTGCTAGTCTTGGTGGGCAGACGGCTTTTCCGCTTGGGCTGCCTGTCCGCCTACGCGAAGCGCTACTAAACCCTAGTTACGGGTGATTCTGTCTAGCTGGGAGCTACTAAAACTGAATGCAATAGATTTAATAGTTATTGCGCATGTTTAATATATACGATTATAGTGAGGATAAACTTCTCCCACAAATCATTAAATGACATGTTAATAATCAACGACGCGCGCCATCACAAAAGTTTACCAATTTTTATAAATACGGTTTTTCTGTAAAGCGTCGTTTTTTAGACAGGCAATACAAGCAATATAAATAAAATAGCGATATAAACGAAATGTTAAACAATATTAAATTCTGTTATAAATATTTATAAATTTTGCAAAAATATTTTTAGTATTATTTTGTTTAATATTATTTAATTCATAGAAAAATTATTGTAAACTTA
>JAQFXP010000684.1:0-25849 GCA_034693685.1 Belba bartosi
GATATTTATTTTGTATTTTGTGCTTAAATTTTATTCGCGGCTTATCAGGAAAAGGCTAATCACCTCCTTTTACATTAATAGCAAAAATATACTTCTACAGCAAAATAGGATATAACCGAATAATATTTACATACCCGGACCTACACTTCCATTCCTGCCCATTCCATCTGATCCGTCCATTCCGTTGGAATCAATTTCAATGCCATCCCATCAGACATTCGCAGCATTTCATAGCGCTATTGAAAGTGTAATAAAAAAGTTTGAATGCATTGACTTTAAATGTAAACAAAACAAAACTGAAATAACAATACGAATGAATAGTTTTGCAATTAAGACAT
Organism: Belba bartosi; assembly: GCA_034693685.1. Taxonomy (NCBI): domain Eukaryota; kingdom Metazoa; phylum Arthropoda; class Arachnida; order Sarcoptiformes; family Damaeidae; genus Belba; species Belba bartosi. The sequence continues at coordinate 339 of JAQFXP010000684.1, forward strand.
GAATTATGGCTGAAGTGGGAGTCAATCAAACACTTTCTGTAACTTAGATTACAATTAAAACCTTATTATTTGCACTAATTGTTCATAAAATTTGTTTATCTCTTAATTTATAGACTGAAGAGATGACTGACGAAAGCGAAGAGGTTTGCCATTAATTGATCCAATATTTGTATATTTGTTGTAATAATTGAATCGATTGGACATTGATTTGCAGGAAATCGAACCGAAACTGACTTACGAGCGGATCAGCAATGATGTGACAACTATTCTGAAGAAAGAGTCGGCCACTTGTCTGGCCGTTCACTCCAGAGTCAGTTCATAATTCAGTATTTGATTAAATGATTGATTATCTGATTCTAATTGTATTAAACGCTCAGTTCATAGCATTTGGCACTCATTGCGGAAAAATTAATATAATTGACGTAATGGGCAATCGAGTCGATCGGGAACTCCAATTGGTTTGTATTTACATTAATTTGTTTCAATTGTTTCATATCTTATAATTTTTTATTGTTTGTTATGAAAGCATAAGACAGGAGTCAATCAAATAAGTATTGACGAAAAGGGCGAGTATTTGGCCACTTGTTCCGATGATAGGGTACGTCTCTTGTCCAACGGGTTTGGCTTAAATTTATTTAAATTGTTTTTAATGTTTTGATCAATAGATAGTCATTTATGGCTTATATTCTTTGGATAACAACTATCAGAACCACTCATTTGATAGACCCGTTCGGACTATAGCTATTGATCCGTATTTTAAAAGAACGGGAACTGGAAAGCGGTTTATATTGGGTGAAGGCGATAAAGTATGGATGCCCTTCTGGCCCTGGCATTGCACATTCAGTTCAATCATTTATATGAATTTTATTTTTAAATTTCAGATCGTTTTATATGAGAAGACATTTTTGGGTCGATATAAAGCAGTAATATTGCAACAATCAAAGGGTCAGATCCGGAACATCCGTTGGCGGTCACAGTTCATCGCTTGGGCCAGTGATCTGTGCGTTAAGATATATGACATCGAAGACAGAGTTGTCATCACTTATATCGATAGAGACAGAGATTACGACGTCCAGAGGTATGGATGACAGAACTTGATTCTAATTACTGTAATTTTGTATTAATTGAGCTTAACTTTAGGTTTAGACCCGAACTGTTTCGGTGCTGTTTCTGTTGGAAAAACGATAGAACTTTACTGATAGGTTGGGCCGACTCTATAAAGATATGTTGTATTAAACTAAGACAAACCTCAGAACTTCCGCGTCGTTACGTCGAACTGAGTGAGAATTAATAAAAATTTTAGTACTTATCGGTAGTTAAGAAATAAGTATTGATTTTACGATATTGTTATGTCTAATAGCCTCGTCATTCAACGTTGGGTTTGGTATTTGTGGTATAGCACCGATTGAATCAAAATTAGTGGTTCTTTGTGTTAATAAAGATGTCAACGATTTGAACAACTCTTTGCACTGTAGGGTCGAAGTGATTGAGCCCTTGGGTACAGATAATTATGAAGAGATTTCAAGTGATATATTGTCGCCAAAATCATTCAACAATTGCAAGAGTAGTGACTATCACGTCGAGTGCTTACCCGAAGAGGGACTCTATTTGATTCTGTGCCCAAAAGACCTAATAATAGCCAAACCCCGTGAAGAGGACGATCACGTGTCGTGGCTTCTGGAGCACCAGCAGTATGACGAAGCACTCGAAGTGGTTCAGAACAATAGAAATTTGAAAAAACATAGTCTTAAAAGTATTGGTGAACTTTACTTAAGGCACTTATTAGAGGACTCCTCACATCACAGCCAATACGATAAAGCGGCCAAACTTTGTGTGACTATTTGCAGCACCGATAAGACGGCCTGGGAGGAGGTGGTGATGCTCTTCAAGCGAATTGGGCAGTTGCGAGTAGTAGCGCCTTATATGCCGCGCGGACCTGAACTAGTGCTCGATCCGGCCATATATGAGATTGTGTTGAAAGAGTTTTTAGAACAAGACTCCAAAGGCTTTCTCAAGACTATTCGCGACTGGAGTTCCAAACTCTATAGTATTCCAACTATAGTGAAGGCGACGTTAGATGTGTTGACAATTGATTCAAAAAATGAGAGTTTATTGGAAGCATTGGCCGAACTGTACTCACGAGAGGGCAAACACGATAAGGCGCTCACTATTTACAAAGATATTGGTAATAAGAAACAAGTTTTTGATCTCATTCGCAACTATGGCTTGTATTCCAAACTTCAGGAACAGTTGGAAGTGTTTTTCCATTTGAATGCAGACGAGACCTCAAAACTATTGATTGAAAATTTGGATATAATTCCCGTCGAACTAGTTGTCAAAAAATTGAAGCCAAAGCCAACTCTATTGCTCTCATATTTAGATCTTTTGGTTCGCAAAGATCCAGAAGTCTGTTCATCACATCACGGATTGTTGGTTGAGCTCTACGCCCAGTTTGCACCCAAAAAGTTGATGGCATTCCTCCGAAGCTCAAATCACTACCAATTGGAAAAGGCTTTAGATATTTGTCGTCAAAAGAATTTATTTAACGAAATTGTGTTCCTTTTGGGCCGAATGGGAAATACGAAAGAAGCGCTTCAACTGATTACAGACAAACTCAATGACATTAACTATGCGATTGAGTTTTGCAAAGAGCACTCGGACACAGAGCTCTGGGAGGATCTAATTAAATATTCGATGAATAAGCCATGTTTTATACGGGTATTACTGCAAAACATTGGCACACATATGGCTGAGCCCATCGCACTGATCCAACGAATACCCGAAGGCATGCAAATTGAGGGTCTAATGCAGGCATTGGTTAAAATACTTCAGGACTACAACCTTCACTCGGAACTGGAGGACGCGTGCCGTCGGGTATTGGTGTCCGACTGCTATACTTTGCTTCAAAAGCTTAATCGACAGCAGAAAAGAGGCCTTTCGGTGGTTGAGGACTGTATTTGTGACGGATGTCAGCGCAAGATATATGCCAGAGGTTTGCGAATATATGCCGAACTTCACTATAGCTCCGAACTTCTATTATTATATTTGATGATTGAATTCCTTTTATATGTTTTATTATTAGAGATCAGATACGCGACGGATATCGTTGTATTCCATTGTCGGCATATATTTCATGAGAACTGTCTTTTGGCGACCACTGGCGTAAGCATTGAATGAATACTGAATTTATGCAATCAATTAACAATCAATTTATTCGAATAGGAATTCGTTTGTGTTATATGTAGTGCTCAACAGAAATCTGATTTCCGGCTTTCATAGTGTGTTCACAATTTATACAACTTTTTCGAATTTATTTATTTTTGAATAGAATCGTTAGAAATATTATGGATAAACTGAAAACATATAAAATATTTTCATAATTTGTATGATAAGAGAGAATTCAAATATATTTTATATATTATATTAAACAAAATTATGATTTGTATAAAAGTTAAATTAAAAGTGAGTTAAGTTTTGAAAACAATTTCTTTTAAATAAAATGTAGTTATGACAACACTTGTTATCCGTTTGCGTAATAAAAATAAGTTTAATACAGTATTCAGTGTATTATATTCCAAATATTATAATAGGTTTTGGTTTTATACGATTTAAAGTACAAGTATTTAAAAAACTATCTGAAAAAAACTTTTGCAATGTTTTGATTGAAAGCCGCAAAGTGTCACTACTTGACATTTAAGCTAAATATTATAATAATATCCACAAACAAAATGATAGAAAAGTAATTTGTATAGAACCCCAAATTCACACTTTGCAGCGAATATTAGTAGAAAATTAATGTCAAATTAAGTCCCACTTCTGTCGACTGCTTTGAACGCAATTTTGTGTTTTTATTGTCTTTTTTGTCGATTACTGCCAAACCTCTGACGCGAAACCTTTGGCTCACATTCAGTGTTGTCTTCAATTGAATTAATTTGTGTTTTGTTTTGGATTTCAAACTAAATCACATCTAAACACAAAAACACATCAAAAGACATATATTTTAAATATAATACTATTTTCTGATTAATATTATTTAGACTTTAACTCCAATAACAACTGTTAGGCTTCGGAGTGATGGCCAACACATCTATTCTTTTATTGTTTTCATTAATTTATTGTTTTATTTGTTTCGCATATTCTTATCAATTATCAAACGGTAAGTCATTTCACACTTTATTTGCATTCAATTCATTTCAATCAACACTTTATATCCTTTAAACAGTTTATATGTTTATATAAAACAACATTTCAATCGATTTCTTAATTGATATCAGTTTTCAATCAATTAACCCATAAATTAATTATATATTTCAAACGAATAGTATTTCAAAACAAATTTCTTAATAATCTAATAAAATATTAATTTTTATCAAATTATATGTAGTTTTTCTCAATTAAATTGCTTTAAATAACTGCAAAACGGCTTATTATTAATTAAAGAATAGTTATATTCATTGTATTTAATGCCATAAATGTGTGAATATTAGTCGAAAATTGCGGAAATGATTGTCAATTGGTTTGAGTTATGGCTCACCTGAAGCCCAACTTATGTGAAGTGAAGACAAACTTATTTTTTATATAATTAGTTGAGTCGAGACTTCAAACTCTTTTTAATTTTAGTCTATTTTTAATATTTATCTCAATATTACAGTTGAGTTCATTTTACAATAAAAAAGTTTTTATTTCATTCAATCGTCTAATTATCGGATCAATTGATTATTTAATTTAATATTATATTTGAAATATTATTTTTCATAACTTTTTATCAGAAATTAACTCCAATTTGAAAACTGATATTAATATCGAATTTAACATAAATAGAGATTCAGTTCATTAAACAGCAATTTGTTTAAATGATTACATAATTTCATTAAATGATTTCGTAATTTTGTAAAAAGTGTATCAAATTTTGTTTAGTTTGAGCCATAAATAGCGTTAAATGAAGTGTTTATCACATCTTAATCTATTAATGATTGCGAATATTATATAAATATTTTTGTTTCAAAATTAACAAAAATTTAAAAGGATTTAACATTGATTTAGCTGAAAACTTTAAAATTTTTGCAATCACTCGAGAGGCTCAGAAGAAATGTTGATGTTAAAATGTTTACCTCGCAACCCCTCCCCTCCCTTCCCGTTTGAGTTTGTTATTATTCATTTGTCAGACCTTTTATTAATTTTGAAAAAATTTTTGTTCGAAGTTTCAAATGAATTATTTCAAAAATTGAGATCAAATTCAATTACATTTTTAAAGATTTTTTTCCATAAAATTCTAATTATTTATGATATTAAAGAATTTGATATTTTTTGTGAATATTTATATTTGATTTGATTTATTAATAATGAATTCTTAGTGAGAATTGGGTTGAATTGAATACTTTATTCGTTGTATTCAAACTTTTTTTTTGTGAAATACTATATCTAAATGTTTTTTCAATTGTTTATTTTCTGACGCATTTTTGTCAATATATTTGTTTCGCTTCAAATAATACGACTATTTTTAAGTATGTTTTTCCGAAAGTCTCGAAACAATTAGTTTTGTATTGAACTAGTTTTGCACACTTTTGGATAAGTTTTGAAACTTTTTAGTCTAGTTTTGCTATTTGTTTCAGTTTTTATATTGTTTTCAACAGTAAATGTTTGCTTAAGTTTTGATTTCCAGAGAAAACAAACTTTGAATTGAGATAAACAAAAATTTTGAAGTGATTTCAGGCAAATAGGAAATGAGTTTTCAATGGGTTTTAGTTTAAGTTAATTTTCATTGAATGATTGAATTTAACCAAATATTACCCTAATTTACTGTCTATTAGCCGACCCATGTATAAGCCGGGCACAATAAATTATAAGAATTTCTAAAATAAAAGTGTGACTATAGATAAGCCGGACCCATGTATAAGCCGGATAATTTAAAACTAATAATTGACGTAGTTTTTGGTTAGTTAGTGCAGATATTGTTTACTAGTCTTTAAATTTAAATTTATTTAATAATTGAAATGGATTTAAATGCTGATAAAACAAAGAATACCCGAAAGTCATATCCAAATCATCGAAAACTAGAAGCGATTAGTTATGCGGAAACACATGGAAACGCCGCAGCGGCTGAAATATATCAAACGGATGAGTCAAATGTCAGGCGATGGAGAAAACAAAAATGTGTTATAAGTGCAATGAATCCAAAGAAGCGCTGCCGTCGTGGCCGAAAAGAATTTTGGCCAGAATTAGAGTCTGAACTGAAGGAATGGGTGGTTTCAAAGCGAAATAAAAAGAGAAGAGTGTCGACGACTGCTATCCGTTTGAAAGCTAAAGAATTAGCAAAACTAATGAAAATCACTGAATTCAAAGGCACTAGTAAATGGTGTTTTTTATTCATGAAAAGACATGGCTTATCAATACGAGCTGTCACATCCATCGGACAGAAATTGCCGCATAATTGGGAACAAAAAATGGCCAAATTTGGAGATTATGTGAAGAATGCAATAGTAGGAGTCAATTATGAACACATCGGAAATATGGATGAAGTCTCGATTAGTTTTGATATGCCGAGTGGTTTTACAGTTGAAACTAAAGGAAAAGGTGATGTAAGAATCACAACAACTGGTAATGAAAAATGTAATTTTACTGTCGTTTTGTGTGTCACTGCTAATGGGGGGAAATGCAAGCCATTAGTGATTTTCCTAAAGACTATACCTAAAGAAGAGTTCCCTAAAGGAGTTGTGGTTTCGGCTAACGAAAAAGGATATATCGATTCAGATATGGTTTGCTTTTGGTTGGAAAATATTTGGCGCAAAAGAAAAAATTCTTTTTTTTGTAAAAAATCAGTACTCATATACGACTCAGCCCGGCCTCACCTCACAGATGAAGTGAAACAAAAAGTCAAACATTTTTCGGATTTAGTTGTTATACCTGGAGGTCTGACATCTAAATTACAACCATTGGATTTAAGCGTAAATAAATCCTTTAAAAACCGAATGAGAGAGAAATGGGAGAACTGGATGGTTAACGGTTACCACACATTCACTAAATCTGGATCTATGAGAAGAGCTTCATATGTGGTTGTATGTCAATGGATCGATGAATGTTGGAATGAAGTGACAGAGAATTGCATTAAAAATGGGTTTAAAGCCGCAAATATTTGTGATTATCCGACCAATACCTCAAATACTGTTATAACTGAAGTCATTGAAAGTGACACCGAATCTGAAGCAGAAATTGATTCTCTAATACCGGCAAATTTTAGTGATTTGTTTGAACTTTTTAATGTTGAATCAGATGAAGAATTTGATGGTTTTTAATAATTAAGTAAATCTAAATGTAATAAATTTATACTTTTTAAATAAATTATTTCCATATATAAGCCGGACTCATGTATAAGCCGAATGTTAGGTTTTTTCATTTTTTCTACTTTTTTCTTTATATAAGCCGCGGCTAATAGACAGTAAATTAGGGTAATAAATGCTTTAATTATTTTTCTTTAATTTCAAATTTTTTATCTATAAAACATTTCTATGCTTTAAATGTAAAGTTAATTAAGTTTTGTGGTAATAGTTGAGGCAATTATTGATTTACAGTATATTCTAAAACAAAGGTATGATATCATTAAATTGAATATCAAAATGTGTTATTATATTAAATATATTTCACTTCAAACACACTTTCAATTGGTTTTTACGCATTCGTCTTGAAGTCGAATTAATCATAAATTTTAAAACAAGAAAAACAATAAAAATCTCTTTTTATTTATTTAAAATGTTTTAATATTTCATTTGAATACATATTTAATGTTTATTTTGAGCCAAACATATAATTATGTAAAATGTGTTTCAACCCTAAAATCGGGTTAAGTTTACGATAAGACTCGAGATTTTCATGTTTTTTGTATGACTTTATGGCGATTCTCAAACTTTGGATTTATAACAAATTATTTTCTCTCAAATCACAAACTTTTTTAAATAGACATTTGTTTTTAAGCAATATTTTTCAAAAACTAATTTTATGTAATTTTTTCTTAGCTCTGATTTGAACGAATTTTTTTTAAATATTTATTTTAGTGTTATTTTGATTATATATATTGTTTTTGTTTTTTGGTTAGACTAAGAAAAATAGGAAAAATATTGAATTAATTTCAAGGATATATCATTGAATTAAACGTTTTTGTTGTAATTTTTTTGGTTATATATCGAATGACTAACAAATGGCTCAATTATCTAAGTCTTGTCAGTTATTTTGTGGAATGCTTTCCGTTTTTGAATACATACTAAATATTCTTTTAACAAAAATAATTTCCAAACAATAATAAGGAAATTGAGCGAAAAATGCGAAATTAATTTTGTTTTGACTTCTCCTGACGACTGTTCCCTAGTATTGGACGTTTGGGAATATTCCGCAAATGATTTGAACTCTAATTTGAAATATCACGCAATTGTAAAACGAGATTCAGAGGACTTAGACATTAAATTAAAGAAGACTTCGGTTACAAAAAAGCCTATAATTACAACAAAATTAGATGCAATACAAAAGAATGTTTCGGTTAAACAAACCAATAAGACTGCGCCCAGAGATCAGCCGAATCTACCAAACATGAGCGTCACTTACGTCGATGTCGACGACAATCAAACGGCGTTACCTCCGGGTGCTAATGAAACGGTTTGTTTGGCATTGTTTGCAAATACCGATGAATTTTAGCAATTTTTGTCTGAATTTCAGTTCGAAAACCACACATATTATAATTCGCACTTTTATTCGGATCCGTCTATTGCTGAGAACCTTTGGGTTAATATATCTTCGTTTCCAAGACATCAATTAGTATTACACGAAATGTTGTCTAACTCTCACCGACGGGCGGCCACTGTTTCCCTGCCCTTTGACTTTCCATTCTATGGGCAAACTATGACAAACATAACGATAGCGACGGGAGGTTTCCTGTATGTGGGCGATCACGTGCATAGTTGGTTGGCGGCCACGCAATACATCGCGGCTCTGATGGCCAACTTCGACACCTCTATCAGCAACTCCTCAACCATTCAATACGCTTACAATGAGACGGCATTTGTCATACAATGGGATGATGTGATGCTTCACGACCGGACACCCGACGGAAGCTTTTCTTTTCAAATAATTCTTCTTAAGAGCGGAGACATAGTGTTTGTCTACAAATCAGTGCCTTTTTCTATTAAAGAGATTCCTGACTCTAAACATCCGGTCAAAGTAGGCATTTCTGACGCATATATCATCGATAGAACCATATTTTGTATGTTTTCACAATTGTATAACTTATTGATTATACGATTAATTTCACTCCTTTCCTCCAATGACCCAGTTATCCGTCGGAAGACAATATATGAGTACCATAGGGCAGACCTGAAGGACTACGCCATCAGCAATAACACTGCAATATATTTCAAAGCTTTGCCGAGTATTCAATGCATTAATCAATTATTTCAAATGTTTTAACTAATCAATTGTTTGTCCAAAGCCTGCGCATCGATGCAAACGTGCGATACCTGTATATCGGCTAACATAGGGTTTGAGTGCGGGTGGTGTGACTCAGTCAGCCGGTGCTCAGACGGCTATGACCGACAGCGTCAGGAGTGGATCGTTAAGAACTGTGAGGCCGCCATCAAAGAGGGCTCCGTTTCGTGTGCTTCTAATGTGAGCTCAACAGTTGCACCCAATGTCACCCATCCGTCGAGCACTCAAACTGTCGTAACTCCAGGTATTCGATCGACAAAATAGTATTCCGAAAAACCCGTTTTAATGCCTGACCTGACCTGACTTTACAGGGCCGGGAGAGCGACAGTTCGATATTAACGATCACAATGAGTCGAATTCGGCTTATTATAATCACGAAAGCGAATCGAACCATTCGACCAGCAATTCGAGCGCCGGCTTAGTATCAATTCTCGTCATTTTGGCATTTTTTTCAGGAATAGCTCTTTGGACGTTCTACGCCTACAAGAACCCACAGTCCTCTTCGGGTCAACTGTTGATCCGATACCGGCCGACCCAATGGCGATGGGGTAGTAGTGAAGCGCGATATACGGCGGCGTCGATACACATGTGAATGGAATCGTTTAGAAGTGATAACTTGTGCTCTAACACAAACCCAACCCTAATATTACTGTACAGTTCTAATAGAGATTACGTGGTTTTTGCTTTGTTTTAAATGACATTTTCTAATCAATAGTTTATGTGCTCTTAAAGTCCATCCGAACTAAACTTTCTGCACATATCACACATTATTTACTATATTATGATATATTTGATTCTCATATAAACAAATTAGCAATCAATCGGTGCCTTCACTCTTAGCGCTTGCATTCGAATCTTTTTAGGCTTTAATTGACTCTAAAAACGAATTTATTCTCTACTTCTTAATCAAAACTTAAAAATCTTTTACAGAATTTTTTTATTTTTAGTCTATTTATCAAAAGTTTTTAAAGTATATTATTTTTTATTTAATACATTTCATATGCGATCACATCACTAGTCAATCATGAATTTGTACCAAAACCAGAAGCTCTTAACTAAACCTAAATTTAATCTCTGATTCAACAAATCAAATACAATCAAAGGGACCATAAAATTGTAAAATTCTTTTTTTCTACTACTTATTGTAGTTTTGAATCTCTTATTGACTTTTAGCCAAAATTGTTTACTAATTATTTGATTTAAATTCACTATAACTTATAATTTTGTTTAAATATAAATAAATTGATTTTTCCCAATTTGTATCGATTTTTATTTATTCAAATTTGATTGAAGACTCGGTTGTGATTTGACAACATTTTACAAATTGTGTTACTTTTCGAATAATTCATTTTGATTACATTTAAATTCACTCTTTAATGCGATAATAAAAATAATTGTCGAACAGTTACTAATGTGCTGTTCGAGCCTTCAATCATCTCAAGTCAATGTTCTGAAGATTATTTTCGTAACCACTTTCGTCGGAGTCGAGCAAAGAATTTCTCTCGACTTTAGAGTTTATTTGCGAACTTTTATTTTCTTCATTTAAGGCATCCATTAGTAATTTTTTGCGTCGAAAGAATCCCAACTGTTTTCAGTCAATTTCAGTTTAATTGATTGAATTTGAAATTTTAAGTTTACTTACTTTGACTAAAATTATTATAATTAATAACAAAATGAGAAGTCCGGCGATGACACTAACTATTATAATCCATTTATCAATCGATTCTTTAGATAAAACAATTCTTTTGAAAAGAAAATTTGTGGAAATTGTTACAGAATTCGATGCAATTCTTTGGTCTAAAATAGTAGCTTTCGATTTTGTAATTAATTTAATTGAATCGTATTTTTTACCAAAAATCGATTCAATGTTTTTTAAATTCAAAGCAGAGTTTATCACGAATTGTGCGATTTGTTTGTCTGAAGTGAAAGGACCCGCAAAACACTCCATTTTCAGACAACTGATGTGTGAATTGCACTCCTATTGCCGAAAAAATATATGAATTTATTCAAGATTTAAATTTTAAAAACTTTTGACTGCAATTACGCTCTTATCAAATGGTTTTGCCATTAAAGGCTAATCAAAGCTTAAGCTTAGAGGGAGGGAGGGGAGAGGGAGGGGGAGAGAGAGGGAGAGAGGGAGGGAGGGATGGGGAGAAAGAGAGGAGCGCTTTATTGTAATCTAAACTTAATTATATTAACCAAAGTTAACGTTTTTCGATCACCACTTTGTTTGTCATTTTCTGTCAAATCAATACTCATTTGTTGTTTTGATACTAAAGACTCGATTGGATTCTTGTTTGGAATTAATGGAAGGCTTGAAATCGTTTGATTGCAGTTAACCGAAACCCCTCTTATTATCTAAGGTTTAAATTATTTTTAATTTGAGTTTACATATACAGAATGTACCCAAACCTCAACGTAGGGCCGATAAAGAAGGGGTTGTTTATTGAAAAGACTCGGGAATTGAATTTCAATCAATACGTTCTCAACTGAACTCCAATTTTGTTTAACTATTTGAAAAATTCCTGAAAACGGAATTAAATTGCTTTTCCTTTTCTCTTGGCTTTCGTAAATTTCTTCGGATTTGATTGAACTCCTAATGTGTGACAAATTAGTTAAAGAATAACTCAATTAACTCAACTTTTAGAGCTCACCCAAACATCTCAAGACTTGCATTCCGAACAACATTCAAGACAACAGTTTCATTCATAACACTGTCTTTTGTCACTTCACTCGCAGTTTTCAGTTCAATATTAAATACAATTTTGTCTAAATCTAAGTCCAGTTGCGATATATCGAAAGGAATGTCAACTTTTTGCTGAGTATTCATCTTCAATGGATTTCCGACATCGCATTCAATTAAATAATGTTTTGTATTGTTTTGCGAACTTAGTTGTGGTAATCGACAACTACTGTCCTGTTTCAGTAGATTTAGTTTTGGAATTGTGTTAATCATTAGTTTAGACAAATATGAGGGTTCGGCCCTGTTTTGGACGGTTGTGCTCAGAGTTAGGTTTTTATGGAATCCTTCTAATATAGAATCCGAACGACTAATCAATGCGTTATTTAATAATGTTTTTGTAAATAGTTTTAAATTCGAAACACATTTTTCGTCTACTCTACAACCGGTTTGGAAATGTAGCTAAAGAGACAAATCAAGTATCAGGTAAATATCATTCAGAAATTAATTAACAAGTTTGAATATATTTGTTTTGCATTATCAGTTAATTACTTGATTTGTAATTTTCATATTATTTGCTATTATCGGACACTTTGAGCAAAAAGTGTGTTTCGGTTCTAATTGAAGTAAAGAATAAGAGAGAGAAAACTCAATTGGAGTGAAGATGTCGTCAATTGTTGTCTTATTCTATATTCAAATAAGAAGAACAAAGAATATAATTTTGAAAAATTAAAGAATTAAGAATTGTCTGAACCTTCAGATATACAACGAATTGGTCGAAACAAGTTTGTGACGAATATGCACTTAAAGTCAATGTTTTGATAATTTCAGTCTTTAATTGATTTTTATAAAATGTAAAACAACGCGGATTTTCAGGTCGTCTGCTGTCGAACCGAATCATCAAATTAAGGTTCAGTGATGAGGGAACGTATGCGCCGTTGTATTCAATACAATAAGTCATACCAACGCACGGAACCAATACACGGATTCGACTCTTTGGGTCTATGTATTCACAATTTTTATCGTTTACATTGATTTGTGTCGAATTGAGTATAATCGCTGCCTTTATATTCACAATCGGTTTTGTTCTACAATCAAAATAATAAAGTAATCAAAAATTAAACAATAATTCAGATATACTTTACCTCAACAAAACCGCTTTATTCGACAAATAAGATCCGATTAGAATATCGTTATAAAAGTTTTTATCGACGTCTCTATTGCTTGAAATGCTTATTCCAAAGCCTTCGAGATTTATTTGATTAAAATTGTCTCTTGCCGAAATCCTCTGTTGTTTAAATTAAAATTAATAAAATTTATATAATTTATCCTGGTTGAATACTTGTGCAAAAGGAGTTAGTATTCCATTCCTAGTGCCATAATATATATAAACAACTCCTCTCTCGTCTTCATAAGGCGCTCCAATTGCAATATCTTTTGATTTAAGTCTTATATAAATTTATTTTCTGATATATTTAGATATGTGTTTGACTGACCATTATATCCATCGAGATTTATATCACCCAAATTGGCAATAGATGTGCCAAATCTGGCACCACTTGATTCAGAACCGCTTAATATTTTTGGACTATTAAAGCCCTAATTTGGGTTTGAATTAGTTTTATTAAATCTATAAAAGTATTGAATAATAAGTTATACTTACTTTTCCATTACTCAAAAAAATGTAAACTCGTCCACAATCTCCCGCGTCTTGAGATGAGTAAAATGGAGAACCGATTAATAGATCAGAGAACTGATCGCTATTTATATCAATCGATAGCAAACTAGAGCCAAAATATTCGCCCATTTGGGTGCCATCGATGTACCTAAACATTGAAGTCGTTTGTTCGCTGTGTCGGCCGTTCGATAGGTTGTAGACATAAACCTAAAACAGATTTTATTTAATTATTTAAAAAAAACTTTTTAAGTCACAAACCCTTCCTCTATAATTAAGATCTCTCGGAGCTCCGACTGCTATAGAGTTTCGAATGCCGGCCAGAAAGTAGCCGTTCACTAGTGAATAGCCCGCATAAGCCTCTGGGTATTAAATAATTTTTTAAATTATATTCTAATATTTTTGTATTTTTAAAATTTATTTCAAACCGCTTTGAAATCTGTTTGTCTGATGTATTAGAAATTGCTCTTTTAATAAACTAGCTGATCCAAAACTTAAATCTTGTGTCTCAAGAATGGTGCCTCGCCATTGATAAAATCCAGGTGCTCCTAGCAGCAGGTGGTCACCATTCTAAAAATTTGTAGTAATTATTATTATTATATTATTAAAGAAAATTTGTTTAAGTGACAAAAACAACGAAAATTTTTGATTTTTGCTGCCTTTGGGCTCTACTAAAAACTGAATATTCAATCCTGCGGTCGGGTGTATAGCACTACGCAATTACACTATTAAAGGCATAAGTCTTGACTTTACAGGGGCTACGCTTTGCGTCAGATCGGACACACATTAAATGATTATATAGCTATAACATTATTAGTATATTTACTAAAGTATATGTTAATTGAATTAGAGAGCAATTTAAATATGTATTCAATACCTCATTACAGGCTTTAAAGCGAAAACATTTTAAAATTTCTTTTCAGATACTGTATTGATATTAAAAGCAAATAATAGAAACTTTTCAAATAAACTGTCCTGGGTCTATAACTGGGGGTCGTGGGTAGATAGAAAGGCCTAGTTTATCTTAAATATTTATTTAGTTATAGCAGTTTTAAAATACAGTCAACTATGGGTTTAGAACTGTCATCAGTTCTGTCCTTATTCTGCAAATTATGCCTCAATTAGAAGACCAACTCTAATAGAAGTCAATGTAAATATTATCTCAATTTTATCCGTCTCTCGGTTTTATGCCTCAATTTTATTGCCAATCCCAGGTCTCAAACCCATAGTTGACATCAATTTTTAATTTCAATAATAAGAAATAATTGACGACAAACCTGAGTAAAAGTGGCCGAAAAGCCAGTCATTGAATGTGAATAATAATAAGTGTTGTCATAAAACTGTAGATCTATTCTATCAATTAAAACGGATATTAATTAAAGATTGAAAATAAGAATAAATATCTGTTTAAGACTGACTCGTGTCAGTCAACGGCAAGATTTCAATCGGTGACTGATATTGTAGTTCCAAATCCAATACAAAACAACTTCCGGAAGGATTTATTTGATGATCCGGACGGTTGAGATAAAGTTCTTGTGACCATTTAGGGGCACAAATCAGAACCTGTGCGCTGTTTGGCCTCGAGAGGATAGTTCCACCTAAAAACATCTCATCTCTGGCCGCAATCTGTTGTCTTCTGTTTCTAACATCAGTTCGACCTAAAAGTTAACTCAATTTATAATTCTTCGAAAAGTATATTGAAATCACTTACGAAAACCCAAATCTATTTCTTTGCAATTTGTGGTTATATTGTCTAATAATTCACATCTGAATACAGTTCCGGACTCTTTGACGCTATAAAGCGTCGAATTTGCTTTTGGAGCTCCGATTATAAAACTATTAAATTTAGATTAAATAATTGCTTCTTGGTAATAGTGGCAAAGTATTGCTTACTTTGTTTCGTCTCTAACTTTCTGCATATCAACTGTGAGTCCGAAATAATTTTCAATATTTTCATCGAATGTTGGCTTAAAAACTAATGGAAAATCGGTGTCAATATTGGAACAATTGATTAAATCATAGCAATTAAAATAAATTAAAGTCAAATCAATAATAAACAAGCTCTTATTTATAAATCGCTTCATTTTTAGTTTAGTCTTATACAATAAATGAGAGTAAGTTTTAACAACTTATCAAACACTTGGTTTGTATGTTAAAACTTCAATTAAATTATATAAATAAGTAATAAAATGTAATCTTATTTTCATTTAATAACACATTTTTAAAAAGCGGTTCACAAGACAACAACAAAATAATAAATAAATTGAATCAAATGCTTGGCTTCTCATTGATCAAGATAGAAATATAACGGAAATATGACTTATTTATTAAGAGTGTTGAACACATGATAAGGAATAAAATGACTTTCAATAAACATTTCTTCAAATGATAGAATTCCAGTAAATGAGTGAATAATGCATTTTTGTATTACTTTAATTTTAATATTAATATTGATAAGTATAATTTTGATTTATTTCTGCTATGAGTAATCGCATTAAATAACAATTACAAAAAACATTTGAGCATTAATTAAATGAATGAGTAATTGATTTGCTAAATGAACTTGTGAAACTTTAGACTTTAATCAAATACTGTAAATGCTTTTATGATGTTATTTAATATTATTTAGTTTGTAAACGGGCAGACAAGATAAATTGTTATTAATATATTTGATACTAAAAATCAATTAACAATTTAAATATTATATTAGACTCTTATTTATTGTAACTTAATATTTGAAATCAACAAAATTAATTCAATTCAATTTTAAATTTTTCTTAATATTTGGATTATTGTAAAATTTAATGTAATATTTAATGTACAAAATAAAAGTTCAAAAGCGTATTTTAAGAAATATGTTCTTGGTAATTTTAATAATAAATAAATAGAGCTTAACATGCTTTTTTTACTTTAATTTGTTATTCAATTGATTTTAATCTAATTACTAATTTTTCTTTCGTTTACAACTCTGTGGCCAATCATCTGAATCGGAAGAATGTCTTCTTTTGGCAGAATTTGTTGTGTTTTGTCTGTCATTACTTCCATCGCTTTGTTCTTCGCGTTCGTCGTCCGCAACATAACCGAAATCAATGGAAAGAGAACTCGAATTCATTGTCGCTATCGACTCATTGTCTTGAATTTGGTTTAAATTTAAGTTCATTTCTTCAATGTCTTCAAATTGCAAATAGAAAAGATTGGATTCTTCTACTCTTCCATTGAGAACATTCAAGAGTTGTGTTTCTGTCGGAACGTCTAATCTTAAAATTGCATCAAATTGAGTGATATCTTCATCCAATTGCTCCAATTCTAAGGTTAAATCCTGTATTCGTTCTCTTAGCTCATTCTCGTTGCCATTTAATTGGCTGAGAGTTTGTGACAATTGTCTCAACATTTGAGACACTCTTTGTCTTTGGAATCGCGTTCTATTGCGAAGAGACAAGAGTTGAATATAGAGAAGCATTCGAACCAGAATTGGATCGTTTTCTACCTCTTCTTCTTCTTCGCTAACAAATTGAACAGAAATTTGTTCAAAAAGTTCATTCGAGACTATATTATATAAAATGTTTTGATATATTTGTCGGCAAACCGGGCATTGATTGTGATTAAGAGACCATTGATTGATACATTGGAAACAGAATTCGTGAAGACATGTGTCGATGAGCGCACGATTTGATATATTAGTCAAACAAATCGGACATTTTTTCACATCTGGGCCCGAAGTCAGTGATCTCTTACTCTCTTCACCACTTCTGTGGCTATCGGTTAAATCATTTGCTTTTTTGTTCTCTCTTTCCATTTGCCCTAAGGTTTGCGATTAAGTTTAATTTTTTAAAAATTTATCAAATATTTAAACTTAATTTTTAAGTTATTGTTTTGATTTGCATTTATTAAAAAAAAATTGTTTTTAATGTCAAATAATTTAATTCAAATCTGCTGTAAACTTATATAAACTTTTTAACAATTAATCCGATTTTGTATTTGAGTTATGTTTGCATTGAATGCATTCACAGTTCTATATACAGTATACAGTATACTTCGCTCTCTATGTTCTATATTACAACTTTCTCTTACAAGTTAGTAAGATAGAATCTACCTTAAAAACTAGATAAATTATTTTTAAATACATTAGAAATTTTTGGATGAAAAAATTATTAAATTTTTGTATTTTAATTTATGTAAATTTTGACATTGATTAATATTTAATCAATTTTAATAAATGAGATAACAACTTGTAATATATGAATTAATTAATCGATTAGTTTAAATAAAAAGCATAAAATATGAGTTGTAAAATAGAAATAAATTATCAATCAAACAATAAATTATTTAAAAATATATTTAAATAAAATAATTTTGTCAAATATACGTCAAATTATATTACAGTCTGTCCTGGATATAGTAAATTACTTGGTTCTGTAAAATTTGTTCACTATAAGCGGGATTTACTATAAAAGATAAAAATTTGATAACATTTTTGAACTTGGTTCTTAGCGAATTGTTCACTATAAGCAGATATTTACAATAAACGAGTTAACAGTAAGCTGGATAGACTGTAACTTGTGTTTTTTTAAATTAATTGATTTGAATACATTGATTAGAATTGCTAAATAACGTCGAGGTATGTGCCAAAGTAAAGTAATCTGGCAAATTAATTTCTTTAAGTGACCAGCATTTTAATTCAATTTTAATTTCTCAATATTTATTTCTTATTAATTAGTTGAATGCTAAAATTTATTAAGATTATTAAATTTTATATTACATAAAACTAATAATTTTCAACTTATATTATGTATTAATCCAGGTGGGAAAATATTTTTCAAATTTATTTAGATCAAGGAGGTCTTTAGTTTATTCACTTTTTGCATCTTTATAATATAGGTTTATATATTACACATACAATATACTGTGTATACACTTTACTCTAGATATCTATTAATAATAAGATAAGCTATCATTTGAACGATAACTGATTTTCCAAAATATCTTTAAAACTGAATAATTTTATTGTATTTTATTCAGTAATAAATACAAATTTTAAAATGAAAATCAGTATTGGTTTCGTAACAATTTTATTGGCAATTCATACGTCGGAAGCAATTTTGCGCAAAAATCTTTTTCCATCTTATATTAGTGCCAACATTAAAAGCAGAGATGTTGGAAACCCTCTCTTTTTGACCCCTTATATAGAAACTGGTAAACTAGAAGAGGCGCGTAGGTTGAGCCGAGTGAGTGATTTGCCTAATACGCCCTCAATCACAAGTTTCTCCGGCTTTCTAACCGTCAATAAGAAGTATAACAGTAATACTTTCTTTTGGTTTTTTCCGGCATTGGTTTGTTTCATTTAAATTAAATTAAGTTTTCAAAACATATAATACTAAAAACTTTTTTAGAATGGCAACAAAAAAGCACCCTTATTACTCTGGTTGCAAGGTGGCCCGGGTGGATCTTCCTTATTTGGTTTGTTTATAGAAAACGGACCTTTTGTTGTGAAAAAAGACCTGAAGGCAGAGCTTCGCGAATACAGTTGGACTCAAGATTTCTCTGTTTTATATATCGATAATCCGGTCGGAACTGGATTTAGTTTCACTGACAACGATGCAGGTATTGGTGAATAAACTTTAATATAAATTCTTATTATATTGTATTTAATTGACAGGCTATGCAAAAGACGAGAACGACGTGGCCCGGGATCTCTATGAAGCTCTTCAGCAGTTTTTTACGATATTTTCTGAGTATCGAAACAACGATTTCTACATAACTGGGGGATCATATGCCGGCAAATATGTTCCGGCTATTGCTTATAAGATACACTCAGAAGGTGTCAAATCAAATATATCGCTTAAAGGGATAGCCATCGGAGACGGGTTGTGCGATCCGGAGACTATGTTTGGTTACGGCGATTATCTCTTCCAAATTGGACTCTTAGACGAAAATCAGAGAAACTATTTAAACGCCGAAACGGATAAAGCGGTTCATTTCATACAAAACAAACAATTTTTAGATGCATTCAAAATATTCGATTATCTACTCAATGGAGACTTAACAAATGGAACTACCTACTTCAATAAAGTGACCGGTTTAACTTTTTATTATAACTTCCTGATGAGTACAGCTCCAGTTGACTTCTCCTATTACCCGACATATCTGGGTTTGAGCGCAACGCGAAAGGCCATACACGTAGGCAATCTCACTTACCATGAGGGCACGGAAGTGGAAATGCATATAATTAACGATATAATGGATTCAGTGAAGCCATGGGTCGCCACTCTTATGGATAACTATAAAGTATTGCTATATTCGGGTCAGTTAGACATTATAGTCGCCGCTCCTCTCACTGAAAGTTTTGTTCGAAGTATTAAATGGAGTAAATCAGAGGAATATAAAAAAGCCGATCGACTCATATGGAAGGTCTCAGCTAAGGACACCGAAGTGGCCGGTTATGTAAGACAAGTCGACCAGTTTTATCATGTGATCGTTCGAAATGGAGGACATATTCTACCATACGATCAGCCGAGAGCTTCGTATGACATGATCTCCAGATTTATTAAAAACCAATCGTTTGAATAGAAAATAGATTTCAAACAAATATTTTTGTTTCTTTCGATTCCGAACTAATTTCAAAATCTCATAAAATTAAAGATTTATTTTAAAGTCTATTGAATTAAAGCTTAAAATTTACAAATTTATTAAATACTGACTAAATATATAAATTAATTAATTGTTTAAAAACTAATTTCACATAAAATACTAATTTTTGGAAACTTTATCGTCTGTTTGAGTCCATCTCCAGAACGCGACTCTCATTCGATCCCAAATATTGCCGAATGAGTCCATCGCAGGCCTGACGTCAAGAACAGCAAAGTTACCCGTATTTGACTCCAGAGTCTGTCCGTCATAATAGTCGATAATATAGCGAACGTCTTGACCGCACCGGTCAATGACCCAGTCGTGGCGATCGAAAGGCAACTCATAGCCCATCCATGACCTGATTCGGGCGCGAGGAGAGTAGTCCTGAGCTCTGCCGCCAAACCTCTTGAGCTTAGGTCCAATTGGACACTCATTGAGATGGAAAGCCATTTCCCATTTGAGGATCTCTTTCCACGCGAACTCGTTATTGAAATTATGTATTTTAATAATATCCGACATATCTTTCGGTTCCATCTTTTCGGCACTTTCGCCAACAATCGGTTCATTCCATTTCCATCCCTTCTTCAGCATTGCGTTCCAAAACATCTGTTCCGACGGGTATTGCCAATAGACGTCATCCTCAGACTTCGGGTTAGCCTTCGGTATAGTCGAGCGTTGGCGCCATTTCGACAAATCAAACGGTTGTCCCTCAGATGGCATCTGATTGGCCTCTGAAGGCATGTAATTGTCTTTATTTATGGGACAATCGCCACTAACCACAGGTTTGTTCTTCGAATGCATCGGACATTCACTGATATCCCCTTTTCGGTCACTCTTAGTCTCCATCACATTGACTGATCCGAGCGGTCCGTCGACTCTCCGCTCACTCTTCGATGACATCGAACCCATTATTTTAAAAAACCACTAATTGTTTGAAAACATTTACATAAAATAAATAATTTATTAAATAATTCAAAAATATTTAATTTAATTCAATTTCAAATTGAATTTTCAGTTCTTTTTAAGCCAATGCTCTCACAAATTACGTACAAATATAAGTAAATCCATTTATTTTATATTTTAGTTATTATTTGTTTTGATTATTTGTGAAAATGTTTGATCGTTTGCTTAAGACTAAACATTATATAAGTAATAAATAAATTGTTTATTAAATCAAGAATTTAGTGGATTTAAAAACATTTGAAATGAATTCAAATAACTCTTCACTAAAATGCGATAATTTAGTCGACTATTTGTCGCGTTTGGGGAAACCAATGATTGACAAACTTTACAGCAATTCGTCGACTTGTTTGGCCGTATTTCGGGAATTACCCGAATTGGCCAAACATTACGTAATGCGACTCTTGTTTGTCGAACAACCCATTCCTCAACAAGTGATTGCCTCTTGGGTTAAGAATATAAGGTATGGCTTAACCTAATACTCAGTACAACAATAGTTAGTCTTAGACTTATGTCTAATCGATGTCTGCAGTGAACACAACGAGTCGTCTGAAGTGTTGACACAATTGAATGTCTGGAAGAGTCAGACACTGCCGACAGGTCTTCCGGGTTGGCTCATAAACCATACATTTCGTGAAGGCCTTAAGATTGCGCTATTAGGCGGGTATTGGAACTCATAATCATTTAACAATAAATTATTTGTTTTTTTTTAAATTTAACACTTTTTGTTTGAATGAAGTGGCGATCAGTGGTCTGTATATAAGGATCTATCAAAAGACAAACACTCGCCAGACGTCGACTATTTGGACAATTATGCGCACAAGAGATGGGAATCGATTCTACACTTTATGGTCGAACGCAAACACAGAGAGACTGATGTCGTCTCTAAAGACACTAAAAGTGTGTTAATTCACGCGAATCTGATCCGATTAGACGATCCAAACGATATTCCGGACATAACCGCCGATGGCTTTCAATTTCTTCTAATGGACATCAGTTCCCAAGTTTGGTATTTTCTGCTCAAGTATTTGGAGACAATCGAAGCAAAAGGTCTCGATTTGGCCGAAGCGCTCATTTTTCTCTTTCAACTTAGTTTTCTCACATTAGGAAAAGTATTTAGAAATTAATTTAATTAAAAATTAGTTTTGAATTATTTTATAAACTTTTTAAGAATTATTCGACTGAAGACATGACTGATTCGAATCTGGCATTACTTCAGCACTTAAGGGAATTCGGTTTAGTCTATCAGAGAAAAGTAAATCGATTTTAGATATATTTTCGATTAAATATTGAATTAAATCGAAAAACAATTTTAGCGAAAAGACGGCAGATTTTATCCGACGAGACTCGCCATAAGTCTCGTGAGTGGTTTAAAAGACACAAAACTGAACGCAAAGAGATCTGGTTTTATAATTGTCGAAACAAACTATAGAGTCTATGCCTATACGGGTACAGTATTTGCAAACTTTTGCGTTCATTGGTTTATATAAACAAAAATTCAATTTCCAAACGAATAGACTCTGCGATACAAATAGCTCTGTTGGCGATCTTCACTGAAATGCAATACCGTTTTCCCAAATTTGTTTTGGGAGTCATAACCCGCGAGAGCTGTCGCCAGGCCTTCAAATGCGGAATTACAGCCAAACAAATCGTTAACTTTTTGGTACAGCACTCGCACCCACAGCTGCACAGCCAGAACCCGATAATTCCCGGCACTGTCGTCGACCAAATTAGTCTTTGGGAACAGGAGAGGGACCGACTCATCTATAAAGACGGCGTTCTCTACAGTCAATTCAATTCTCAACCAGACTTTGATTTACTCAAAAAATATGCGAATGTATTGAAAAATATTTGTTTTAAATTAATTTATTTAAAAATATAATTAAATAATATATTAATGTATCAATGGTCAGGATCTGGGAGTTTTGATTTGGAATAATCCCATTCGAAGGGTTATGGTTGTCAGTCATGAAGGTCACGATGAGGTCAGGCGGTTCTGGAAAAGACACAAAAAAGATCATTAATTTATTCATTTTATGTAATCATTCGAATCAATTTGGTTTCTATTTTTTTTTATATTAAAATATATTTATTTTTTAAAATAAAAATAATAAAATAAAATATTTGTTTCATAAACTTGTTTTCAGCGGTTTATTTGAACCCATTTTTATGCATTTCATTCGACTAAATGTTTTTGGAAATAAGCCTAAAAATTCAAATTGTTTTATAAAAATAACTTCAATTACCAACACTTGTTATATAATATATTGTATATAACATTTATAACTGTATATACCGTATATACTGTATAATGTATGAAATATAAAGATTTAGATTAAAGTAAATAACTTACTGAATAAATAGCTAAATATTTTATATTCTGCACTTTATTTTTTAGACTTTAAGTACAGTATGAGCTTTGGTTTAAATATTGATTTGTTTAAAAAAAAGTTATAAACTACTTTTATATACTTTCAAATTTGATCCTTTTAAAAATTTGTGTTAATTTTACACAAGTTGAGATAATATGTTAGATAATATCGTTTGAGAATAAAAATCTAAAGTCTAACCAAGAATATAACATGTGCTAGGTAAATATAATATAAAATTCAGGCATAAATTCTGTCTTGTTTGTTGAAAAAAAGAATAGTTATTAATTTAATAGTTTTTAAAGTTTCAGTTGATTTATTCACGTTTTTTGTCAAATCCAATACTGTAGAGCAGGATTTCAGATGTTCGGCCAATTCAGGAAAAAGATCAGGGAGGGCATTTTTGAGAAAAAAATTTACCTATAAGCCTAATGAGATTTGGGGGATTGTTAAAAAAATGTTTAAAAACCTATATAATTATACTGCATTTTAATTAAATTTAAGTGAATTTAAACTAAATTTTGTTAATTTGACTAATTTAAACCGGGGTTAACATCAAACAAACAAAATTCCTAATTTTGGCCAAATACCCCAAAAAATTTGTCAACAGCCTTTGGTGGCGCCGGCAAAAAAGTCAAGGGAGTAGATACCTTTTCGCAAACCAAATACTAGGGGTGATAAAACCAGGGAAATTCAACCTAATCCCCCATCTAAAACCCTGCTGCACAGTAGAGTAATTGTATCTAAAATACAATTCAATCTATAAATCTTTTTATTTCATTATTTATTTATATTTTTAATTAAAAAAGCTATTGTTTTGTATTATATAAAATAGTTTTAAAAAAATTAAATTAAATTAAAAAAAATTTTAAATTAACGTATGTTTCTGATCTTAAACAACACAAATAAATTAGCACTAATTCAAAGCTTAAGTTAGTTGACTAACTGTAAACAATCGATCGATTTTAGTACAATTATACTGGAAATGTGTGAATGTTTTGTAAACAACTAAGCATTTGTTCAAATCTAGCTCTCATTTAATTAGTTTTATAAAACACTAATTACTCTTTTCTTTCAGTTTCTTATTTATCACTTAATCTTCTAATCAAGAAATCCTATAAAAAAGTCGATTGAATTTTATTTGCAAATAAAGTAGAGCTCACTTTCCAATAGTTAGCGATCTTCAAAATTTTTATTTTCTGCATTAATATAAACTTATATTCGTTTTTAAAATAGGGGTTTATTGACTTAAATAGTCTCAAATAGTATAGAATTTCACGATTAGTAAATATAGTGACTTTAAACGGAAGCGATTGTATGAGTTTTATTGAGGGACAAATTACATTGTACATATTTGTAGACACACGAATCTCAATTGTAATCTCAAGAAATTCTATGTCATATGATAAAATTTGAGCTAATATTTGAACTCAATTCTTCAAACATAGCTTTAATGTAATAACTTTATAATGTACTGTACACTGTATATATAATATTGCAAAACTCATTGAAAAACAATTTCATTGAAGTTAAACTGCTTTTAGCTTAATTTCACAGAGTATATAAAAGGGGTTGTCAGGATTTGACACTGATGTTTAGATATTTAGTTTTTATTGTTTTCATTAAGGTATATGATGCTTATAATGACATATCATAAAAAATTATTATTCTAACTGTAACGATTAATGCACTAGCGTGTTTTATATTCTTATATTTCAATATTGAATTACAG
>JAQFXP010000685.1:0-25824 GCA_034693685.1 Belba bartosi
GCAAGAAAACATTGATTTTCGCTCTAATTTTTCTGCCGGAAGTATTTTTGGCCTGGAGTGCGGCTTTTTATACTACTTGTGTGATAGCAAAAAAATAATTAAAATGTCTCATTTGGTTTGTTCGTAAATTAAGTTTAAAATTTGAGCATACTTCACAGCCTGATGCAATATTGTGTATAGTTAAAAGAATAATTTTTATGTAAATTGTAATTGAATAGATTATATATTATTGTGAAAATGTCAGTATTAAATGTCAGTCAAAATGTAATCTAAGCCATCATCTTTAATAATTTATTTATTTAATTAATTATTTATTTGATATGTTTTAATAATTATTTAGTCAAAATTCTAAAAACGTCTGAATGTATGAGTAAATTAAAATCCGTATAACTGCCCCTGGTGAGAAATAAATTTAAAGTAAAGTTATTTTGTTATATTAGCGCTCAAATTACTAATTTACCCGTATATATATTTTTAGTAATTATTATTAATCCCTAATTAATAATGTACAAAGTTTATATTAATATAACGCAATTATTGCTTTGTTAATATAAGAGTATAAATAATAAAAATATATATAAATTGATAACTTGAACGCAATAAATTGATAACAATATATTAATATAACTTTACATTAAAATTATTCCTTACCAGGGGGCAGTTATATAGATTTCAATTTACTCGTATACACAGACAATTTATACAAAATTATTAAAATCAAAATTCAAAATTTTTAATATTATTAAAAAGTTTATTATATTAAAATTAATTGTTAGATCTATTTAAAAATGTGCTTGTTTTTATTTATCTTATTCTTGTACACCAAATATGAAAAAGTAATAGTTAATTTTGATAGTAAAATTTTCATAATAATAACAGTTAAATTTCAAATATATAATATAATTAAAAATATATTTTAAATAATTAATTGTTAGACCACTTACTCATACTTTAAACAGTGAGCGGCTGTCAGTACCCATCGTCTGTTGATTAGAGAACCGCTACAAAAGCCCAAGTCTCTAAAGTTTAATAATTTGCTTTAATTAAGCTTATTAGTTTATAAATTATAATAAATAAATTACTTAGGAAAAATTAGTAAATTATAATTTACTGCTTGAATAAAAACCACCCAGGGAGTTTCACCCTTTTGTGCGCCTCTGCCATCAGTTATGTCTGGACTCATCTGTTTGTGATATTCAAAACATTCGGTTTTAGGTCTCAATGTATTCCTCGCTATTCCGCAGTTCTCATAGTCTGCTATTGTTTTGCTATAATTTCCAATTTGTGGCACAAATGACGCAATTTTTACTAAAACTATATATTTTAATAGATATTAAATCAAAATTAATTAATATTAATAAAAACTTTGAATAAACTTACATATTAAAATACATATTATTTTATACATATTTATATAATATTAATTAGATTTTACTATTTAATATTAAATAGTATGGTGAAATAAAATTTACAGTTATTTAATATGCCTGTATTTATACATTTACAAATTAATTTAAGATGATAAAATTTGATACATTATGTAAATAAAAAGTAAATTTTACTTTTGATTGACTTTTGTTGTAAAACTTTGTACTGACTATTTAAATAACTAAACTGTAATGATGACTTGTTAATACTTTAAACTAATTTTTTTAAATTATAGAACAATTACATGTTTACTAAGTTAAAATTTCCCCGTTATACTTCTTATTTGTCTGTCAGTTACATAGCAAACATTAAACAAGTTAAATATGAAATATTTATTTTTTATATTTAATAACTTTTTTAATTAATAAACAAAAATTTCAATCAAAAAGAAATATTGAGAAACGAAGTGAACAACTATTCTATATAGTTAACTTTTAACATTAAATTCTTATCCCAACCAATAAAATGTATGAAAAGTACTAGTTAAATTATTTATTAAAAAATTAATAATGAGTTAAATAACCAGTTGCTTATTTTAAAATATTTAATAAATGTAATTTTAAAAATTAACCAAATTTGCTGATTTATCTATTACTTAATTTTTAATTTTATTAATAACTTTTAAAAACAACAAGTAAGTTTTTTATTTTAAAACAAATATATTGTGTTTTTTTTATATAAAATATGTAATATTTTTTATTAATTATTTATAACTATAATTTTAAAATTGTCAAAATATAAATGCAATGGCCACTGGGAGCCACTAATAAAAACTGCAGATATATTGTTTTTGTATGCTTAACAAATGGTATAAAGCATTCCAACGCTAAATGGACCATTCAGATGACCAGCATCAAACATTATTTACAGTTCTAAAGCGCATGAACATTATATAATAAAATTTTCATTCTTATAACTAGTTATTATTTTAATGAACTTTTTTTTTTAATATTACAAAAAAAATTACGCGTAATGAATGACAATTAGAGCTAAATATATTAGACTTTAGAAAAATGTTTTTGCAAAGTTTAAAATACTTGTTGCTCACTTTATATATTTAGTTAACAAATAAAAAAGGCATATCTGCATGGACAAAAGAGATAAGACTTAGGTTTATGCAGATATACTGTTTTTGGGTGTTTAATTAATAACTATATGTTAGTAAACTCATTTTAAACAATAAATAAATATATACTTAACTATTGTACTACATTTATTGTATTATTTGTAGTTCTCACTTCATTAAAAATGTAACTATATATAGGAATAAAACTCTTGCTATATAATGCTTATGCGTTTCAGAGCTATAAATAATGTTTAAAACTAATCATTTGAAATGTCATTTTGCGCTTGTACGGTATAAAGTGTTAATTAACTTTTTTTAACTATGAGATGCATACAAATTTAAATATAAATAAATATTTAAACAGATAAATATAAAACGATATTTATCTTCAAAATGTAAAAACTTTTAAATAAATTTTAGAGAATTAACTTGAATAAATTTGAAATAGCCTAGAAAAAAAAACTGAGATCTGATACTTACTCATGATCTCGGTTTCAAATGACAATAATTTTAAGCTTAGAATACTATTTTATAATTAATTTTTTATTAAATTCAAATTATTATTATTATTAAAATGAATAAAATAATATGTATTTTATTATGTAAGTTTATTTAAATTCCTTATTTATTTAATATTAATTAATTTTGATTTAATACATTTTAAACAAATTATAGTTTTAGTTAAATTTGCGTCATTTGTGCCACAAATTGGAAATTATAGCAAAACAATAGCAGACTATGAGAACTGCGGAATAGCGAGGAATACATTGAGACCTAAAGCCGAATGTTTTGAATATCACAAACAGATGAGTCCACACATAACTGATGGTAGAGACGCACAAAATGGCGAAACACCCTGGGTGGTCCTTATTTTAAAAATTAAATATGAGTCGCAGACTAATATTACGTAATCTATTTGATTTATATTAATATTTTTACAAAATAACAATAAATACAAGTTGTAACATTAAACTTAAAAATTATAGAAAAAGAGGTTTGTGCTCGGGTTCTCTAATTAACAATCGATGGGTACTGACAGCCGCTCACTGTCTAACCGCTGAGTATGTGTTCTAAATATTTATTGATTTGTATTTAAGTTTGATCTTCATATTCTCTTGCTTTGTGTACCACATTCAGTTACAGTTAATAACATATTCATGAGTTTAGGTATATATAAATGTACTTAAATGTGAGGATAAACCCTAATTATAAAAATATGTTTAAAGTTTTATTTGGATTATAAACGTTAAAATTTAAAGAATATATATTTTAAATTTAAAACTAAAAAAATTAAGAAAATATGTTTACGAATATACTGTATATATTTTAACATTTATTTTAAATTGTTACTGAAAATGTTGATTAAAAACTGTTTGATAAACAACAGCTATCAATAATAGATTAATATTGAATAGATTAGAAATTATTTTAATAAACCGATTAATACATTAAATTGATATTAACAATTAAACTAAATTAATTTAACAATTTATAAAATAAGATTTATTATTATTAAGATTAAAATAAATTTAAATTAAAACGGAATTTTATCAAGTGGAAAATTCGACATAACAATGTAACATATAAACACATAAAATTTTAATGCAACAAATTTTAAATTTGTAAAATTTAATATTCATTAATTAGTTAAGATAAAATTACAAATTATTTATTGTTTTAAGATGGTAAAATAAAAATTGTTATAAAAATAAAAGTTTTTAAAAATTTTGTTTTATTTTGTTTACCATTTTAAAATTATAACTAATTGATAAATTTTATATTATATAAATAGTAATTTTAATACGTTTAAAAATTTTTTCCATTTGACTATGACAAAGTTTATTAAAAACCTTATTTTGGTTTATAGAAATTTTTAAAAAAATTTGATAAAACTTTTTAAATTTAATTTTTCGTATATTTGCGAGTATTATAAATTGCTACCTTAAATTTTTAATCTAGCTATTTTAGTTATTATTTTAAACCCAAAATAATATTTTAAATATTCTAAGTTACTTGGTTTAAATTAAAATTAAATTAGATTAACTATATTACACTTAACATTTTAAAAATATTTTCTTAGCGGATAAATGTTAAAATGTGAGTTAACAAAATATCTTAATTAAAATTTAAAAAATATTTCAATTAATTATTAATAAATTAATAGCAAAATAATACGTTTGTCATTTTTGCATCATCCTTATAGTTTAAATATTTATGCTTGTTCTTATAGTAAATACTGGATTTATGTAGGCACACAATTTATGCAAGGCAAAGCCTATAATTGGACCAAAGCAATAATCCATCCAGATTTTAACAGTGCCAAACAAATAAACGACATTGCGCTAATTAAATTAGAAGATGAGATTGACATTTACGCAAACGAAAGTTATTATAGAGTTAATACAATTTGTTTGCCGACAAAACACTGGAAACCAAGTGGATATGAATTTGGATTTATTAGTGGTTGGGGTAAGAATAGCAGTCATTCATTCAATCGATTACAGATTGGGAAACGTCTAATTCAGCCAAAAATTTACCAGTCAACATTTATTCACAAAAGGTTTGGTAATGGCACAGCAACTTGCAGAGTTAGTCATATTTTAATAGAATTTTAGATAATGTGCTGCATTTAATATTGTATTTAAGCATGTTGTTTATATATTGGTAAAAAGGGTGACTCTGGTGGTCCACTCTGGCAGTACTATATGGGTAGAGCCGTACAAATCGGCGTACACTCAAAGTCTATGGGAGGCCACATCAATAATTGTAATTTTAAATTTGGCAATGCTGTTTTAGTTTCCGATTATATCGATTGGATTTTAGATACAATTAATAACCAATAATATAATTATAATCTATAAAACTTTTCAATTATTTTTAGTAATTTAATTTAATTAGTTTTTACAAAAATGATTGCAATTTTTGTTATTTTTATAATAATATTAAAATAAATAATTTAAATAACTGATCTAGCTATAATGTAGTTTAAAATTAAATAATTGTAATTAAACTATAATTTGTGGTTATTTATTAATGTTAATAATAATTCAATATTATTATTTTAATAAACTTGCTGAAACTTTTTATAATAAAAAAAATTATCAACAAATTTATAAAGTTAAACTTTGTTTTTTAATTTATTACTACCAAAATAATTAAATTTTCAATTTTAATAATACGTTTTACGACTTGTCTTTTAAGTTTTTATATTTAAATATATTACGCAATAATTCTATTAATATTTGTTTTGTTTTTATATTATTTTTAAATGAAGTTAATAAATTTTATTTTTGCACTGTTTAAAATTTAAACCTAATTTTATTCTTAAAATGTAATTGTTTATCACAACAATTAAAACGTGCCATTTTATTAATTTCATTGTTTTTACCATGCATATAAATTATCCTCAGCAAATACTGTATTAAATATTTATAAAATTTGTTTAACACTGCAACTAAAATCTTGATTTGCCATAAAAACTTTAAATTTCTTTAATTATAAGTTTTAAAAAATATTTTGTTATCGAATGAAAGGCGTTTCAAATAATCTAAAATTGTTATAATAAAATATTGTAACATAACTAACATAAAAAATATATTAATTTAAATTTGGTTTTTTTTTATTTCTTAAAAATCAATTAGTAATTTATTGTTACTGATAAAATAAAACGTATAATGATAATTTAATTTTTTTACTAAATAAAAACACAAGCTCAATAAAATAACTGAGTTATTTTTTAAATATTTTTTAAAATTAATTATTATTATTTTAGCGTTGGCACAACAACGTGTCAAATAGTATTTGGGTAATATTTTTCTAATTAAGCTATAGAACATATTTTGTTAATAAGGCTCTGATACTTTTGTTTGTTTTTGTTTAGTTAATAGAATAAATGTAAAAAAATACTTGTCTCCTTGGCCTGCGACCAAGTAGCGAAGCATTGTAAGATTTAAACTCAGCTGCTCATTTTTTGTATTAAAATAATCAAAACAAACTTAAACACTGTTAATCTAATTTAGAAAATTTTTTTGTTTAATATTACAATTTAATTTGTTCTCTTTAATTGCTTTAAATTTTTATTTGTTCAAATAATTGTTATTTTTAAAAATATAATTTTTAATATAAAATGTTATAAATTTTGTAAAATATAATTTATAAATAATATGTTTTAATCATCTAATAAATTATCAAACACATTTTGTTTATTGAATATTAGAACTCAATTAGCAGTCACAATGTTTATGTGATTTAACAAAACATAAAAAAAAATTCCAGCCTAATTTTTTAAATATTTGCCTAGCAATGTTTCTGATAATTATCCAGCCAGACTTAAATTTTAGATGCTTGTTATGAACAAAGAAAAGTTTTAAATACATTAAATAAATTTGATCTAATCGAAATTTTTGTGTAAAATTATAGTTTTAAATATTTGACATTTGATATTAATTTTATTTTATTTATAATACAATTTGTGTTATTGTTTACCAACACTTTATTTAAGTACTTGTTATACCTAAGATTTATGAGTTAACCGTTGGTCATATATTGCCGTTACCGTTCAATTTTATAATTGTCAAACATATTGTAATTTATGCTAATATTTGATTTGGGTTTTAATATTTGCAACTTTGTTTCCCAGCCGTCATAGATATATCAGATTTAACTCACGATGTCAGTTTTAAATCAATTAATTAAATGCTATTAATGTATTAAATGACAATAATTTTAAACTCAAAATACAATTTAATAACTAATTTTATATTAAATTCCAGTAATTATTTTTATAAAAATGTATCAAATAATATTTATTTTATTATGTAAGTTTATCTATATTTTCTATTTTCTTAATATTAATTAATTTGATTTAATACGTATTAAACAAAATATAGTTTTAGTAAAAATTGCGTCATTTGTGCCACAAATTGGAAATTATAGCAAAACAATAGCAGACTATGAGAACTGCGGAATAGCGAGGAATACATTGAGACCTAAAGCCGAATGTTTTGAATATCACAAACAGATGAGTCCAGACATAACTGATGGCAGAGACGCACAAAAAGGCGAAACACTCTGGGTGGTTTATATTCATAGGATTAAATATGTGTTGTGGGTTATTCCCAAGTAATTTATTTGATATTTTTAAAATAAATTTACAAAAAAAAGACAATATAAACAATGACAATATCAGGGTTGCAGATGGTTACTCATTCAATGAAAGGTTTATTGAGGAGTTTTGGGAAAATTTAGCCTAGAAACCTAGTGGGTACTAGGGAAGAAATTTTTTAAAAATATTAAAAAAGCTATTTAGTTACAAAACAATTTAATTAAATCTAAACCGGGTTTAGCACCAATTTATAAAAAAATTAATTTTCGGCAAAATATTCAAAAATTTGCATGTTGCCTTTGGTCGCCTACTAAAAGTCAATTATGGTAACCTTTTGCCACCCAAATGCTAAGGCGGAATAAATGCCAATTTTTAAAATTAAAGGGACAATTTTAACCTAATCCTTCCATTTGAAACCCTTTACAATATTAAATATTAATCTTTTAGAGAAGAAAGCATGTGCACCGGTTCTCTAATTAACAATCGATGGGTACTGACAGCCGCTCACTGTTTAACCTATGAGTATGTAATCGAAAATTTAATTAATTATTTTTTAGTTTTAATCTCTAAGTTAATATTTTAATTTTGTTATATTTCTTGTAGTGTATTTAAGAGTTTTAAATTTATTTAAGTTTTAAACTTTTATCTTTTGCATTGAAATTTTTACAAAATATTTATTAATCTCGATACTGTACTTCTTTAATTGAAACAAATTTTATTTATTATTATTATTATTTAATTCACAACTTATTTATAATTAAAACTTAGACTATGGTGTGAGACCAAGAGATCTCATACGAGACAATCACTCTCGGACTTCGACTGACTATTATTAACTGCTTTAATAACTGACTATTGGTTTAGGTTTTACTTCTCTCATATAAGTCATTCATTCAATTAGTAATCACATAAATTCATTCATACACTCATTCACTCTTTTAATCAAACATTAATCTAAACTTGTTCAATTTTGAATAATTTCAACTTTGCATTTCAAAAATTTACGCTTACCTTAATCTAACATATAACTTTTCTGTTATTGAGAAATGTTAATAAATTACTGACATTTATTAAAAATGCAATTTGCCACATTACAAAAATAAATGATTATAAAGATTCAACATAAATCTTACCTAGTAACAGTTTAAAGTTAAAGCGAAAATTATTTTTTTTATACATTTAATTTGTAGTTTTGCTGCATTGTGAAATTAACGTTTATAAGTTACAGCATAACACATGTATTTTGTGTAAATTTTGTTTTGTTTAAGCAATTTATAATAACAATAATCTTAACTTTATTCAAATTAAAAAATATTATGATTTGTTGTTAAATATAATTTATATATTTATACTTATTTTTATAGTAAATACTTTGTATATGTGGGCACGGAATATCAACAAGGCAATGTTTATAAATTTACTAAAGCGATAAAACATCCAGGTTATAACAGTAATAACTATGAAAATGACATTGCACTAATAAAATTAAGAAAAAAGATTGACATCGACTCAGATAACGAATATTATAACGTTAGTACAATTTGTTTGCCGACTAAACAATGGAATCCTAATAGATATGAATTTGGATATATGAGTGGTTGGGGTAAGAGAGACAGCGATCAATTTAATCGATTACAGATCGGGAACTGTATAGTTACTCCTGGTAGTTTCAATTCAAAATTTGTTCGTTTAAATAGTCCTAATGGCGCAATCGCCTGCAAAGTTGGTCTTATTTTAATACAATTTTAAATAATCACCGATATATAATATTATATTTAAACATGATCTTATATTGATAAAAAGGGTGACTCTGGTGGTCCAATATGGCAGTACTATATGGGTAGAGCCGTACAAATTGGTGTACAATCGACGGCAAATGGAAAACCCATCGATAACTGCTATAACGCTTCAGGAAATGCTGTTTTGGTTTCCGATTATATCGATTGGATTTTAGATACAATTAATAACGAATAAAATATTTAATTATTTTTGATAAAAATTTTTGATTATTTTAAATAATTAAATTGAATTAGTTTTTAAATAAAAATAACTATATTTTGTAATAAATTTACAATAATTTAAATATTTATTTGCATACTTTTTATAAGCATTTAGTAAAGTTAGCAATAATTCAAATTAAACATTAGAATAAGCTTGCTTATACTTCAAAAAAGGCAATTTTAATAATTTATCTATTATCAAGATAATAACGTCATAATAAACGTAAACTATGCTTATCATATAAAAGTAAAATATTCAAAAATAATTTTTTAGCTGAAATATTTAAAAAACAAAATTTTACAGTTTGAAAATTTTATACTATATTAATAAAAACAATTATTACGTATACAATATATAAATTATTTAATATATCTGGGTAAATTTATTAATTTAATAGCTTTTACCTTTTATTTTATAAAATTATTTTTTTTAATCACTTCATTTCCAAAATATTTAAAAGTTTCTTGTTATTAAGTTAAAATAAACTAACATGGTTGATAAATCAATTTTTAATAATATTCATAAAACTTTGTTAATAATGTTTACATGTCCATTTTCATTATAAGCTGTTTGTTAATAAATATATTTTTTGTTACAGTTAACAAAGTTTATATATTGAATTAGCAGATGAAAAATATTTCTGAATTATTGTTTATTAAATACTATATTTTAAGTAACTTATGAGTTAGAATTTGGATAAAATTCAAAAATATTTTTAATTGCGTTTAGAAAATTGTATCTAATTTGAAGTTTGGTTTATATCGTGCATTGTATTAATATTATTGGCCTCATTTAGTCGTCTATTAAGGGATCAATTACTAAAATCTAAAATTGATAAAATCATGTTTTGATTTATATTATAAATCATACTATATATTCTATATTATTAAGCGTCAAATTATTGTTAAACTTACTTCTAAAACAACTTATTTAAAACAAATTACTTTTTCAATTATATCTTCCAATCAATGGCAATTCAAAAATAAATTTTTGTTAATATCATTCATATATGTTCAGGCATATTTTTGTGTAAATAACTTTTCAATACCCGGGTAATAGAGAGGTTGATCGGGGCGGCAATTGTATAATATTTTTTTAAAAGTTTAACTGATTTACAGATAAATTAGTATTAACTCAGATTTAGAAATATTATTGAATACAAAGAAATAAAATGCAAACAATAGAATGAAATGTGATTTTAATTGAATTGATTAAAATTATTTGATTTTAATATAATTTATTTAAATAAAATCATTAATTTTCTGATTTAACTGTTTCATTATAAATGTGTTAAAAATTGGAGTTATTTTTTGTAAAAACTAATTAAATAAATTATTAAATAATTGAAATAATTTATATCATAAAATATAATTAAGTATGTTATTCGTGAGTAATTGTATTTAAGATCCAATCGATATAATCGGAAACGTAAACAGCATTTCCTAAATCGCCAAAACAATTATCAATGGGATTCATATTTGCCGTCGATTGTACACCAATTAGTACGGCTCTACCCATATAGTACTGCCAGAGCGGACCACCAGAGTCACCCTTTTTAGCAATAAAAAAATAGCATGCATAATTTTAAAGTATAAATAAAATTCAAAAGTTTACAAGAGTTTTACACTGAAGCTAACTTTTTAGCATCTAAATTATATATAAGTTTGTTTCTCTGCAAAACAATTATGTAATTTTGAATTTCAGGAACAGTACATAATCTCATTAAAGAATTTATACAAACAAAACTAACCTTGCAAAAAGCAGTACCACTTTCACTCATTCGGTGACGAATTTTTGAATTGATAATACCCGGTATAATAATACGTTTTCCGATCTGTAATCGATTGTATGAATGACTGTCTCTCTTACCCCAACCACTCATATATCCGAATTCATATCTATCATATTCATACCAGTGTTTTATTGGCAAACAAATTGTATTAACTAGATAATATTCTTCGTGTGCATTGATATCAACCTTCTCGGCTAATTTAATTAGTGCAATGTCGTTTTCAAATTTATCACTTCTATAACCCGGATGTTTTATAGCTTTTGCCCATTTATATGCATAACTTTTCAAATATTGTTTGCCCACATATACCCAATATTTGCTATAAAAAAATAAACATAAATAAATAAAATAATTTATGTTTTAGATACAGGCATTGTGAAGAGGAGATTTGGCAAAAATCCTTCCTGATTTGAAAATTAACTTTTACCCCCTCTAGCATTTGGTCTCCAAAAAAATATCTCCTTGACATTTTTCGGTCGCCAAAGGCGGGCGGCAAAATTTTGTTGGATTTTTTGGTCAAAAATTATCAAATTTTCCCTGATTTCGTGGTAAATCCATTTTAAATTAGACAAAAATTTCTTAATAAATATATGAGTTTTTAGCGTGTTTGAAAAACTTTCTCCGCTGATTTTTGTCTTGGTTCTTGGACAAAATTAATACAAAAAATTCTTCCTCTAATTGCTCTTGAATCGGCCGACCTTCTCAATCTCTGATTAAGTGTCAAATAAATTATTTATTTAAATTATTTCTATTAAAACTTTAAATTTATGATTTTAAGCCAGATAAAAAACATCTATGATTATAGTGCCGTAAACTCCAGTGTTACATATATTTACCAAGTTACAAAAATAACCTAGCAACATTTTATAAAAAAGTTATATGAAATAGGTAAAGTAGGGAATATACCTAGATACAAATAATCATGTTAAATATAATTATAATTATAATAGAAAATAAAAATGTTTTAATACTTTAACTAAATTTGATTAATGTTTTATTTTTCTTAAAACAAAGTAATTTATTCTTGTTTTAAGTTTAAAGATTGCAATATTAATTTTATAATCATCAAGTTAAAGTGATAAAATGCTGATATAATTTAATTTAAGTCTGTGTTTGGATTTAATTAATTTAATTGTTGAATTGAATATAATTTAATTGAAAAGATATTGTTATTTTGGATTAAGAACAAAATTTGCCAAATATAATAAATTATATTATAAATCTGAATAAATTAAAAAAATTTGAATTTTAAAACATATAATAAAAACATGGATGTTAAAATTCAAATAAAAATTAAATTTTAAATTACTTACTCATAATTTAAACAGTGAGCGGCTGTCAATACCCATCGACTGTTGATTAGAGAGCCACTACAAACACCTTCTTTTCTAAAATTTTTAAATTTAATATTATTATTTAAACTTAGCAATTGGCAATAATAGCTATCACTAAGATTAATTTTCTGATTTGTCCAAGCAAATACTTAAAGTTTTGTGTCTAAAATTTACAAATTTCTTTTAAATTGTTAAGTCCGGTTTAATTTTTATTAACTTGAATAAAATGATAATTTAAATTAAGTAATTTTAAGGTTTTTTAACAGGAATTCAGAAGATTGGACAATTCAAGGGGGGATCAGGTTGGGGATTTTTCCAAAAACGCTCAAAGAACCCATATATTTATTTAAAAAAATTTTCCTAATTTAACTGGATTTAAACTAAATTTAGTTAAATTAACTGGATTTAAACAGGATTTAGCACCAATTTAAAGAAAATTAGCTAATTTTTGTCAAAAACCCGAAAAATTTGCCGGACGCCTTCGGCGGCCGGCAAAAAGTCAAGG
This sequence comes from Belba bartosi, assembly GCA_034693685.1. NCBI lineage: Eukaryota > Metazoa > Arthropoda > Arachnida > Sarcoptiformes > Damaeidae > Belba > Belba bartosi. The sequence continues at coordinate 13,231 of JAQFXP010000685.1, forward strand.
GGAGGGTGCCATTTTTGCGGACAAAATTCTAGAAGGAAGATAAATCTCAATTTTTAAAATCGGGGGGGGGGGGGGTTTCTAACCCACTTTTTCTAAATGTCTGCTTTTTAGGCATATTAAAAAAATTTTCTCTCCCTAAATTCGTCATCCTTCTCAATTTATTTTATTAATATATATTGAATAAATTACATGAAAATAACCCAAAGCGCATAATCTCTTCCTTGAATATAAACCACCCAGGGTGTTTCGCCATTTTGCGCGTTTCTACCATCAGTTATGTATGGACTCATTTGTTTGTGATATTCAAAACATTCGGCTTTAGGTCTCAATGTATTCCTCGCTATTCCGCAGTTCTCATAGTCTGCTATTGTTTTGCTATAATTTCCAATTTGTGGCACAAATGACGCAATTTTCACTAGAACTATATTTTTTAAATATAATATTATAGAATTAATTAATATTACTATAATTTAAATTTTAAATAAACTTACAAAATAAAATATGTAAAATAAAACACATTCTTATAAAAAAATTTAACTTTAATGTTTTAATTTAAATAGTACTTTGCCTTAAAATTATTTTTACTATGTACATATGTATATACATTATTATAAGCATTTAATTTGAAACTGCATAATTTGATACCTTATTAAATTTATTGACATTTATAAATATATATACATTTTTATAATAAATTTAAAAAAATTTTTTTTTTAATTTTTTCTTAATTATGATATTATAAATAATATTTTATTAATTATAACTCTTTTTATAATTTTATTTTGTATATTTATTTTTAAATAATTTTATTTTCTATTTATAATATAGCAAAACAATAATATTTTATTGTAAATATTTAAATGTGAAATAGATCAATAAGTTGAAAACAAATATTTATATTTAACAAATTCAACATTAGTGTTATTTGTTTATAAGTTATATAAACCATTATTCTTAACAGGTTTATATCAAATTAAGCGAAATTCATTTCAGCGTATGCATTTTGAGCGAAAATTATTTTTCTAGCAAAATAAATAATAAACTTTATTTATTATAATATATAATTGTTTAATTTTCAACTAAGTTTTTTTTATTAAACAAAAATTTATTTTACAAAAAAATTGTAAATAATATACGATTGTAAAATAAAACATTAAAAATATATAATTAATTGTTTAATAACTGCTTTATTCGCAATGTAACTACAATATCAAAAAACTGTTTAATGAAATTTTATTTTCTATATCAGTTTGAAAAGTTTTATATTATAAAATATAAATAAATATATTATTCGTTATTAATTGTATCTAAAATCCAATCGATATAATCGGAAACCAAAACAGCATTTCCTGAAACATCAAAACAATTATTAATGGGATCCCCATTTGCCGTCAATTGTACACCAATTTGTACGGCTCAACCCATATAGTACTGCCAGAGCGGACCACCAGAGTCGCCCTTTTAAGCAATATAAAAATTGCATGATAAGAATATAATTTTATCAATAGAATAATATTAAAGTATACATGAAATTCAAAAGTATACAATAGTTTTACAGTGAAACAAACTTATTATTATGTAAATCAATAATAAGTTTGTTTCTCTACAATACTCGTATATACATTTGAATTTCAGAAACAGTATATAATCTCATTTAAAAATTTTTATAAATAAAACCAACTAGGCAAATGGAAGCACCACTTTGACTCATTCGGTGAACAAATGTTGATTTTCTAACAATTGGTTCAATAATACGGTTCCCGATCTGTAATAGACTGAATGAATGACTCCAACCACTCTTACCCCAACCGCTATAATATCCAAATTCACTATTATTTGGTTTCCAGTGTTTATTCGGCAAACAAATTGTATTAACTCTATAATAGTCATTGTGTGCGTCAATAGGTATCATCTTTTCCAATTTAATTAGTGCAATGTCATTATCTTGATTTATACTGTTATATTTTGGATGTTTTATCACTTTTGACCATTTATAGTATTTGCCTTGCAGATATCTTGTGCCGACATATATCCAGTATTTTCTATAAAAATAAGCATAAAAATAATTAAAATAAAATTTAAAAACAAAATTTAAATGTATCAACGTAATATTTTAGTTTTAAATTTTAAATTGTCTTTAAGACAGATAAAAAACATTTATAGTTAGTTATAGTTGCATAAAGAAATGCTATTGATATTTACCAAGTGACAATAATTTATTAAAATTTTTCTATAACACAAAAGCAGAGATCAGCAAAAAATTTCTCTTAATTTTGAAAATTGTAATTAGATATTCCCTCTCAATTTGTTGCCGTCCGCCAAAAACAGCTGGTAATCTTTTAAGTTTTTTGACCAAAATTGGGAATTATTTTCTAAATTAATGTTAAATTCAATTTAAATTTAGTTTAAATCTAGTTAAATTGGAAACAATTCTATCATAATTATTTGATTGTTTTGAGCTTTTATGGAAAAATCTTTCCCATGATCTCCCACTAGATCGCCTAAACTTTTTAATTTCTTCACAAAATTTATATAAAATAGTAGTGTAGAGAAAATACTTAGATTCAAATCACCATGACATATTAAATATATTGTGTAATTATATTGTTAATTAATAATAAATTTTAATTTACTTTTTGATAATATTTCTAAAAGATTATTTTTTTCAATTTGTTAAAAAAATAAAAATTTTAAAATTATTTAATTGAAATTCACATAAAATTATTTTATCTTTTACTTAAAAAGAATTATTAAAATTTTGATAATCCAAATATATGTTTAAAATCAATATTATATTTATTGATTTGTTAAAAAAAATAGAATTATAACATTTATCAAAATCAAATATTATACATAATAAAAACTTACCATGAGTTCGGGTTTATTGTTCAAAAATTTAAGAAACCTAATTGTTGTTTTTTGAAGCAATAAAAGCAATTAATAATTAACTAAATTGAGAACTAATTTATATTCGTTCTAGCCAAAATTGAGAGATTTAATGCGGTTTATGCTTGTATAGTTAATATTAATAATATAATATTTTAGCTTTTATAAAGGATTTGCATTGTGAAACTACTCAAAATAATAAAATTTAAAAGTAATAAAAATTAAAATAAAAATTTAATTAAATAAAAGCATGTTATTTATTATAATGAAATCTTGAATTGGCTAATGTATAAACATTACAGACAAAAAACTCTTTAACATTTTCATTTAAACTAATATAGTTAGTTTTTAATTGTTTAAAAAGTTTTAAAAATAATATTTTATTTCGTAAAGCCATGAACAATAAAAACGGATTTAAATGTTAAAATTTAAAAAAATAATTAATTGTTAGATCCCATACTCATACGTTAAACAGTGAGCGGCTGTCAGTACCCATTGATTGCTTATTAGAGAAGCGGAACAAAAACTTTCTGTCCTAGAAATTTTAAGATTATTTGTATTATTTTTGTTGCTTCTTGTTAATTTTATATTATTATTGTTTTATGTAAATTTATTATAAAAAAATTGAGAAGAATAGATCATTAAAAAAATTTGCTTAATTTTAATAATTTGCATTTAATATCCGTACAACAAATAGGATTAAGAAACAATAATCTATTTCCTGATTTAACTTCCCGGAAAATATTTTTAGTTTCATGACAATATTTTTGACATTTTTTCTAAATTTAGTTTAAATTCAGTTAAAATGAATCAAAATGCTAATAGAATTAGGTGATTTTAATAATTTTTACGCGTTTTAAAAATATTGTTTCCCCGATCGCATCTCTATTTTAAGTACTGTTATTAAGATATATTAAATTAATTACATGGGAATAAACCAAAGTACATAATTTATTGCTTGAATAAAAATCACCCAGGGTGTTTCACCATTTAGTGCGTCTCTGCCATTAGTTAAGTCTGAAGTCATTTGTTTGTGATATTCAAAACATTCGGCTTTAGGTCTCAATGTATTCCTCGCTATTCCGCAGTTCTCATAGTCTGCTATTGTTTTGCTATAATTTCCAATTTGTGGCACAAATGACGCAATTTTTACTAAAACTATAATTTGTTTAAAATGTATTAAATCAAAATTAATTAATATTAAAAAACAATTATTATTAAACTTACATATTAAAATATATATTATTTTATACATTCTTATAAAAATAATTTTTATTTTAATATAATTTATTATTTAAATAGAATGTTGCGTTAAAATTATATTTTTATATGTATTTTAAATTTAATAGCTTTTAATTTGATACTTTATTAAGTTTAGTAATTCTATATTTAATTTTGTAAAAATTATTGTTTAAATTTGATATTTGTAATTCATTTTTAATAATGCATTATTTGAAATTCTTATTATATTTTTATTTATTATTTTTATTAATTTTATTCTTGCGTTTACTAGTAAACCGACAGCTAATAAAAGACTTTCTAATTAATTCTTCATAAATGTTAATCCAAACAAGTAAAATTTATTTAACTACAACTTTATCGCTTATTTAAAATATTTTCAGAAGTTATTTTAAATATAATTAATTCAAATATATTTTATTTGTTTGTAAATATTTTAAACGTTTTTAATAGAAATGAAATTCTTAAAATCTAAAATATTTTAATATAATTACATAATTTTTTATCTCAATTTTTGTTTTGAATAGTTTTTAAACATTTTATATTTTTATTCTTTAAACCTTTATTTTTTGCGTTTTTTATCAAAAATATTTGAAAAGAATTTATTTACAAAAAAAGCCTTTTTCCTAATTTTATATAAGTACATGTACACAAGCCCCGATGTATAAGTACATAAAGCCCAAAATTATTTTATATGTACATATACTAATATTTGAGAAAATACGGTAATTACAAAATCCCAATTTAAATTATTTTTAATAAAAAATTTATTTAATTGTAAAAAGGATTTAGCAAGTATAGTCAGGGAGGGGGAGCGTGATCTAAATTATTTTCTAAATATTTATCTTAGTTAATCTGTTTCTATTAAAGGAAATATTTTATTAATTTATTACTCAAAAACTATTTCGAATAAAATATTTTTGAAAAAATTACTTTGTGTGGAATGACTTATAGATGCTAATTATAAACAACTCAGCTTAATTTGATAAAATTTTTAAAAATGTCTTTTTCTAAACAATAATTTGTTAAACAATATTAAAATTAATTCAAATATTTTATTGTGAGAAAATGTCAAATACAGTATAAATTAGAAAAATATTAAAAACATAGTGTATTTATTTAGTCACATTTTATTCATTACATAATCTAGTTAGTTTTAATTTGTAATAAAAATTATTGTTGTATTACTGACTCAATTATTCATAGCTTTCCTCACTTTTCGTACATTCCTTCAGTGCCGCTCTTCACTATTTTTGATGTATTGTATGAAATATTATTGCTTTTATAGATATTAATTACATTCAATCAAAAGAAAAAAAATATGGTTTTAATCAAAATTAATAAAAAGTATTTGATTTTAATATATTCCAAATAAAATATTCATTTTCATTTTCCCATATTATAACTATGAATGTGTCACAGTTGTAGTAAATATTTCTGCAAAAACTAGCGTGATTAAATTTAATTAATAAAATTAATTGAAAAGTTTTATATTGTAAAATATAAATTAATTATTATTAATTGTATTTAAAATCCAATCAATATAATCGGAAACCAAAACAGCATTTCCTGAAACTTCAAAACAATTATTTATAGGATTTCCATTTGCCGTCGATTGTACACCAATTTGTACGGCTCTACCCATATAGTACTGCCAGAGCGGACCACCAGAGTCACCCTTTTAAGCAATTTAAAAATTGCATGATAAGAATATAATTTTATCATTAGAATAATATTAAAGTATACATGAAATTCAAAAGTATACAATAGTTTTACAGTGAAACAAACTTATTATTATGTAAATCAATAATAAGTTTGTTTTTCTACAATACTCGTATATACAATTGAATTTCAGAAACAGTATATAATCTCATTTAAAAATTTTTATAAACAAAACCAACTCGGCAAATGGAAGCACCACTTTGACTCATTCGGTGAACAAATGTTGATTTTCTAACAATTGGTTCAATAATACGATTCCCGATTTGTAATCGATTGAATGACTGACTGTCACTCTTACCCCAACCGCTATAATATCCAAATTCACGTTTAGTTGGTTTCGAGTGTTTAGTCGGCAAACAAATTGTATTAACTGCATAATAGTCAAAGTGTGCGTCAATAGGTATCTTCTTTTTCAATTTAATTAGTGCAATGTCATTATCTTGATTTTTATTGTTATAATTTGGATGTTTAATGAGTTTTGAGAATTTATAATATTTGCCTTTCTGATAGCTTGTGCCCACATATACTCTGTATTTCCTATAAGAATAAGTATTAAAAAAATAATTTAAATAAAATTTAAAATATAAATTAAATGTTTCAAAGTAATTATATCCGTTTCAAATTTTGAATGGCTTTAAGACAGATAAAAAACATTTATAGTTATTTATAACTGCATACAGAATTGATATAGATATTTACCAAGTGACAATAATTTATTAACATTTTTCTATAACACAAAAGCAAAGATTAAAAATGAGTATCAGGCAAAAATTTCTCTTAATTTTGAAAATTGTAATTAGGTATACCCTCCCGACTTGTTGCCGGCCGCCAAAGGCGGCTGGTAATTCTTTTAGTTTTTTTCACTAAAATTTAAAATTTTTTTTAAATTGGTGTTAAATCCGATTTAAATTTAGTTAAATTAATTAACTTTAGTTTAAATCTAGTTAAATTGAAGAAGATTTTATCAGAATTATTTGATTTTGTTTAGAAAAATTCTTCCCATGATCTCCTCCTGAATCGAAAAAATAGTTAGATTCAACTCACCATGATAATCTAATTAATTATTTTGTTAATTATATTTATAAAATTTAATCTACATTTTGATAATATTTCTAAAGAATTATTTTCTTTTCAATTTGTTAGAAAAATTAAAATTTTAAAATTATTTTATTTTTTGCTTTAAAAGGATTATTAAAGACTTGATAATTCAATTATATGTTTTAAATCAATATTATATTTATTGATTCGTTAAAAAATAGAATTTTAAAATTTAACAAATTCAAAATTTTATTATAAATAATAAAAACTTACCATGAGTCCAGGTTTATTGTTTAAGAATTTTAAAAATTTGATTGTTGCAAGTAATAACTAACTAGATTGGTTCTAGCCAAAATTATGAGCTTTAAGGGGCTTTAAACTTGTAAGGTTAATATTAAAAATATAATATTTTAGTCTTCACAAAGGAATTGCATTGTAAAATTAATCAAAATAACTAATAATATAATTTACAAATAATAAAAATTAAGCAGTTTTTTAATTAAATAAAATACATGTTGTTTATAGTTTAAAATGAAATTTTATATTAGCTATATTATAAACATTACAGACTAAAAGCTCTTTAACACCTTCAACTACAGTTAAAACTAATATAGTTAGTTTTTAATTGTTTAAATAGTTTAAAAAAGTATAATTCATTTTGTAAAGCTATGAACAATAAACACGGACTTAAATGTTAAAATGTTAAAATTTAAAAAAATAATAATTAATTGTTAGATCACATACTTATACGTTAAACAGTGAGCGGCTGTCAGTACCCATTCATTGCTTAATAGTGAACCGGAACACAAACTTTCGTCTCTAGAAATTTTAAGATTATTTGTTATATTTTTGTTGCTTCTTGTTAATTTTATATTATTATTATTTTATGTAAATTTATTAAACAGAAATTGAGAAGGAGAGATAAGTAAAAATTTGCCCAAGTTTAATAATTTTTATTTAATACCTGAACAACAAATAAGACCACAAAAAGATAATTTATTTCCTGATTTACCTTACCTGGAGATATTTTTAGTTTTATGACAAAATTTTTGACATTTTTTCTTAATTTAGTTTAAATTCAGTTAAAATGAGTCAAAATGATAATAAATTTTATTGATTTTTATTGCTTTTACGCGTTTTAAAAAAACATTCTCCCGATCGCATCTCTATTTCAATTACTGTTATTAAGATATATTAAATTAATTACTTGCGAATAAACCAAAGTACATAATTTATTGCTTCAATAAAAACTACCCAGGGTGTTTCACCATCTAGAGCATATCTGCCATTAGTTAAGTCTGAAGTCATCTGTTTGTGATATTCAAAACATTCGGCTTTAGGTTTCAATGTCTTTCTCGCTATTCCGCAGTTTTCATAGTCTGCTATTTTGCTATAATTTCCAATTTGTGGCACAAATGACGCAATTTTTACTAAAACTATATTTTTTTATATAAAATATTAAATCAAAATGAATTAATATTTAAAAAAATTATTATTAAACTTACATATTAAAATAATTATAATTTTATACATTTTATAAAAATAATTATTATTTTAATATAATATATTACTTAAATAAACTTTTGCGTCAAAATAAAGTTATTATTACTATTTTAAATTTAATAGCTTTTAATTTGAAATTTTAAACTTTAATACTTTATTAAGTTTATTAATTTTATATTGTATTCATAGCTTCAATAAAACATTTTCTTAAAAATATTTTTGTAAAAATTATTGTTTAAATTTGATATTTTATGATTCTTTTTTAATAATGAATTAATTAAAATTCTTATTATATTTCTATTTAAATTACATGATTTTAAATATTATAATCTGATACTTACAATATATCATCAGCTAAAATTTTTATTATTACAAAATTTTATATATAATATACGTCAATTAGTCAAAAAAAAATTTGCCAGAATTATAACAATTTAATATTAGAAAATATTCTGAATTTTAAATATAATTTTTTTTTAAATTGTCAATATTTAAATTTTTTTCATCAGTCGTCAATTTAATTATAAATTTTGTACAATATTGACTTATTACTAATGATCAGGACTTTGACATGAATGCCGAATTGGTGTCAAAGCAAAATGCAGTACAACGTGTGTCTAAATAAAAAATTTTTATTCTTAAAATACTTGTCTGTATCCGACTTTCATACCAGAATTCCATATCCGATTTCAATATTCTTATACCCGACTCCCATTTCCGACTTATATACCCGACTTTTATACCTGACTTCCATAACCAACTTCCATACCCGAAACTCATACTCGGCTTTCATAACGACTTTTATACTCGACTTCTATACTTGAATCTTATATTCGGCTTCCATACACGAATTCCATATCCGATTTCCATACCCAACTCCGAATTCAGTTGAGTATCTTAGTTCGGTATAAAAGTTGCGTAAAAAATCGGGTAAAACAGTCGGATATGAAAATCGGACATATATAAAAATTTATCCAGACACACCATGTACTGCATTTTGCTCTGGCACCCATCCGGCATTCATTTCACAGCCCTGCTAGGCATTAGCTAGACACCATATTGGTTTCCAAACTTATACTCTTTTCAATTCGTCCGTTCCTCTGCCTGTACTAAATCATTATAAAATTTATATATTATACTGAATTAAAATCAGGGTTTAGTGAAAGGGGATTAGCCAAAAATCCCACTGATTTTAAAATTGGCTTTATCAATTGGTCAGTGAAAAGATACCTTTCTCAATTTTTTTCGATTTATCCAAAATTAATTTCAAATTTTTGTTTTTATACTCTAATTAATTGTTATTTTTTTATTTATTTAAAATAACCCTTTAATTTATATTATGATTATTGGCAAATTACAATAATATAATTATTAAAATTATGAATACATACTAAATAAATTATAAAGTCGATATCAAAAGCTTGGTAAAAAGTTGCTCAAGTTTCTTAAATACGATATTTTTTTACAATCTGTAAACTTTAAACCGTAATATATTTTTTAAATATATTATAAATACAGTATCTATAATATTTTTAAAATTAAAATTTTAATATAATTATTAATATATCTGGGTAATATTAACTCTTATATAGTTTTTTAATATTATTTTATTTAAAAAATTTGTTTTTTGCAAAAATCACTCAATTGCCCCAAAATATAGCAAAGTTTCTCTTCATTAACTTAAATAAAACTAATAAAGCTAACAAATAATGTATTTATTAATTGCAATAATTTAGGGCAAAATTGTTAAATTCTTATTTACATGTTTTTTAAACATTATTTGTTGATACAAATTATTTGTTTATAATTTTTTAAAATTAGATTTAACTAAGTTTATAAAACTTTTTAATTTAGTGAAAATATTTTTCAATTATTTTTTTATTGTTATACTGTAATTCAATATTAAAATATAATAAATAAAACAAGCTAGTGGGTTAATCATTACAATTAGAAAAATAATTTTTTAATAATATGTCATTATAAGCATTATATATCTTTGTGAAAACAATAAAAACTAAATGCCAAAACATTAATGCAATTTTCTAGCATTGTCTTTAGACGTTACAATATTTATTATCATAGCAATTAATAAAAATAATCTTATATATTAATATATAAAAGAGTTATTTAATTACAAATTTTAATTTTACGCATTTATTTCAAATTAATTTTAATAAAAATAATTTTTTGACATTTCTATAATTCTCAAAAACATTATTGAAAGTAAAAACAAAATCTGTAAAAATGAAATAAATAATTTAGCAATTTTAATTTTTAGTTTAATATAATAACAAATCAAATAGAAATATATACTTTGATATAAGAGTATATTAAAAGAATATACAAACAACAAACGGAAATAAGATATAATTGAATTGATTAAACGTTACTTGATTTTAATATGTTTTGAATTAAACAATGATAATCATATTCTCCTGCTATCACTATAAATGTATTGCATATTGTAGTTATTATTTTTGTAAAATCTAATTAAATTTAATTATTAAAAAATTTGAAAAGATTTATATTATAAAACATAATTAATTATATTATTCGTTATTAATTGTATCCAAAATCCAATCGATATAATCCGAAACCAAAATAGCAGTTCCTATAAAGTCAAAGCAATTATCGACGGCTTCCCCACTTGCCGTCGATTGTACACCAATTTGTACGGCTCTACCCATATAGTACTGCCAGAGCGGACCACCAGAGTCACCCTTTTTACCATAATAAAAATAGCATGTTAAGAATATAATCTTAAAGTTTACATGAAATGTTTATATTTTACAAGTTTTGCAGTGAAAAAAACTTATATTTGGTGTACTCCGATTTAAGAGTTATAAAGGTTCTGAAAATATAAATATAAACAAATAAAGATAAATATCTATTTTTTTAATTTTTATAAAATATTATTTCCGAATGATCATAAATTAGGAAGATATTCATAAAAAAAATTAAATTTACAATATAAGATAAACTTATATATTAATATTTTTATTCATTATTGTTTATATACTGTTGTTAGAAAAAGTAATTTTATATAATAAATACTGTATATGTTTTTCATATAATGTAAATTTAAATAAAATAAAATATTACTATGATACATTTTTGTCTATAATACTGTGACAATTTCTCTTGAGTGCTTAACAAATAATTCTTACACACATTACGTAAACTATTCTTTTAATTATGTAATTTGTTTAAGTATTATTAAAACTAAATCTGTGATCAAATTAGTAATTAAATAATCAAAATGAATCAAAACAATAAAATTAAAGATAAAACCTATTTTTCAGTTATAGACGTCAGGAAAAAATGTGTTTAAAAGAGATATAAATTACTTATAAAAATTGTCCCATCGAAGCTATTGAAAGACATAATTTGTAACAAATTACTGACATTAATAATACGACTTACCGTATTCCCGCGCATACACTTGCATGCCTTTATAAGTGAATTTGACCATAATTACAGAAAATCCCTTATGATGTTATGGGCATGCCCACATAGAGTAAAGTATACAAAATTTAATTTTTATAATAATTTTATTAAAAATACTTAAAATAGCAAAAATTTTATATGTAATTAGTAAATTAACAAAATAATTAGTATTAATTATATTAATTAAAAATTAATTAACAATATTTTAACTGTTTTTGACAAAACTTAATATTTAAAAACAAATTTGTTATTTTACTGTAATATCTTTAAAGTTTATAATTTGGGTTATTTATTATTTTAATAAAAACAAACAATACATAATTGAATACATGCAGTAATTTAAATGTTTAAAAATTTTACTGTTTTACAGTAATGGTAAAAACATTTATAAAACTGATTTTATTCCTCACTTATAACGGCATGCCGATATACATTGTGTATAAGGACATATGATCTGTTTTATTTTAAATGTGCACTGCAATTGTATGCGCGGGAATATTGTAATAAAAAAATAATTTACATAATGTGTACAAGAATTATTTTTTTTGCTCTCAAGAGAATTTATTACAGTGTTATATACAAAAATTTATTGCTAACAAGTAAATATGCCTAGATGCCACATTAGAATATACTTAAAATTATTTTTAAACAAAAGTACATCTTATATAATATAAAAAAATTAATATAATTTTTGCCCAATTTTACCTGATCAATTTAAATTAAATTAATTAAAACATTCTATATACATATTGTATATAT
>JAQFXP010000686.1:0-25809 GCA_034693685.1 Belba bartosi
TTTTTGGGAATTAGGACTTTTGGGATTAGGATCTTTGGGATTAGGAATTTTGGGATTAGGAAAAATGGGGTGACAGCGATAAATGTGAGGATATAAATAAAGTTTTATCTTAAACAACAACAAAAATATGATAGCTAGATCATTAAGCTGATTAACAGCTATTTGGAAATTGTTTTAATTTAAAAATATGTTTTTTGATATTGTATGATAATCGCTAAGATTAAGACTATAATGCAAATTAGGTTTTTAATATGTGTTCTAGCACATTCTTATTTGTATTGGTTTAAAAATAAATAATAAACAAATTGAGATAAAATAAAAATTAAAATAAACTTATAACATCTTGTTAATTTATGATGCTTATTGCAAAATATATGAAAAACTTTTAACAATTCACACGTACTAAATTAAAAAACATTTAGCTGTATTTTTTTAATTGTTCTAGCAATTGACACACGCTTCGATGCAAACTATCTTAATTAATTATTATTTATATATTGTATAAAGTTCTATTATTACAAAATAAGTTTGCTAATTTTGTTGCCTCTAATACTTTAGATAATCTCAATATTTATTTTAAATTAAATATAAAATAAAGTATTATCCAAACCTCAAACATTAGTTTAGTTCGTTTTATAAAATAATTATTATGATATTTATCAGATTATCTTTTTTAAATTGCAGTAAAACATAAATTATAACTAATTAAAAAATATATATAATTTAAAAATACTTAGAAATATGCAATTTAAAATTAATTAGATAGTTTTAAAATTTCATAGAAACTATTTTAATAAATTATATGGTAAACAATTATTCCTTGCTATAACTCAATTAGCTTAATTGCAATTATTGAATAATCTTAATATTACTTCAATCTGACAAAAAATAAAGTTTAATTCAAAATCTCAAACATGATTATTTCCCATATTATCTTGTCAGTAATTATAACAAACGAAAACATAAACTTATAATTAAATATATAATTTATGAATATTTATAAATTTTAATTTTAAAATTAACTTGATATTTTAAAAATAGCCAATATTTTATTGACACAAATCTGATAATTTATATTAATTTTAAAAAATAGAATAAATTTAAAAATAAATCAATTAATTAAATGACAAAATAAATAAAATAAATTTCTAAAATTAAATATAAATTATTAATTCTAATTAAATTTATATTATATTGCTTTTAAATTTAATCCAAAATATATAAATCTATATTTTAAATACAGATCAGATTCTAGATAGTAAAAAGCTGAATTTAATACCAAATACTTAAATAATTGTTTAAATTAATTAAAAATTATTTTATATTTTGTATTTAAAATCTGAAAATAATTTTTCTTATCTTTAATACCTTTGCCAAATCTTATTAAAAATTTTAATTTTATAAAACTTATATTTTTTACGTAAAATATTTCAAATTAATGATTTGGAAAGATTTCAAATTTAATTTATCAATTTTTGTTTGTTTTATATTTTATAAAACATAAATTTTTATAAATCAAGTTATATTTTAAAATAGAAAACCAATAATTATAATGTGTTATCATTTGAATAAATCAGTTTCAGTTCATATGTTACAACCAATTGGTTGTCTGAAACTTCAATAAGTATTGGATTTGAAAAAAAAGATACAATCATTGAATATGTCTTTAGGCCATAAATATTGCCATTTTTTCTATCAAATATATCAAGAATTTTGTAACATAAGTAAGAATTTAAGTAGTTAACTCTTTTTTGTTGAGACAAAAGTAATTATTTTTCATTATTATTATTATTATTAGTTATCAAATGATTAAAAACTTTTTGCTGTTTTTAAATTTGTTTGGAAAGACATCAAAAAATACAATACAATTGTATTGATTAGATTCGAAGCGAGCGATCAATTCAATCAATCATTTGTTACAAAACATGAAAATTTTAAAAAACAAATTTTCTGCTCATTTATTCCGAACCAGAATCTGATTTCTTTTTAGTTGTAAACATTGACTGAGAACTTCCTTTTGCCAGAACTTTAGCTGCCATTCCTCCCCTTCCCTCACCTGCCCTCCCCGTCCTTCCTCTCCATTCATATCTGCGTTTCTCAAACACTTATTCCACTTATTTAGGACTTAATGTCTGAGAAAAAATAGTTTTGTTTCTAAACAACTCAACATTTATTTGATGTCAGATAAGAAGAGTTGAGTCAATAAACTCAAAATTATTTAATGTTTTCTCAACTAATGTGCGAATAATTAATTCCCAAATACGCTATCAAATGTATTTTCAACAGAAGAAAAAATTTACTTTAGTTTCAATTTACACATATTTTCTCTCAAACAAACAAAACTAACTCTAAATTCGGCAAAAAATTTAATGATTTTTCTTTTTTTTGTAATATATAATTAAACGACTAATGAATCGATTTTGTAAATACAAAAGAGTTGTTAATTAGCGACTAATGATTTGTTTAGAAATTTTTTATTATGAAATAAATACAAAGAATATATTTGAGAAGAAATCACATTAAAAAAGAGTCTAAAATGAATTAACTGATCAACTGTTGCATTCAGTTTTAATTGAGTTAAACAAAAAAGTCAACAAAATTCAAGTTTAAGTTCAAAACTGATTGAAAAATATCGGAGAAAAACATCATTTTATAGGAAGCAAATCGTCTTTTCTCTCAATTTCAGTCTTAATTGCAGTCATTATTTGTTACAAATTTTATGTTTTGTCTTATCTCTTCTTTTAAAAGTTTTTCTTCTTCTTTTTTTCCATAAAAAATATATTAAGTCTGAAAAGCATTCAGTTTTAAAAAATCAAAATTTTTATTGTTTTCAATCAACAAAAATTTGTGTAAAATTTTTCAGAAAAAATTGGAATAAATGGCTAAAAATTAGCATAAAATTTCGAAACCACTTTTCGGCGATAAACAGCAAGAATACGATGCCGTGAATGGCCTCAACCTTGAATCAGGTCATTGAATAGACATTTCGACAATAATTATCTACTTTTTCTCATTTCTTTAAAGTGTTTTAAATTTTTCTTTTCGGATACGCTTTGAAGACTTTTTTGTCTATAATTTCTTTTTGTGTTAAAAAATTTTTATATTTCGATATCTGAATGTATTTATTTGAAATAAATAAATCAATAAATTCAATTTAAACTAAAAATTCAGTCTAAATACAAAGTTATTTATTCAATTGATTTGATTTATTGCTTTTGCATTGAAACGACAAATACTAATAACGAATACAAAGCACTAAGAAATCTATAGACGATATAATCTTTTTAGTGTTTAGTAATATATATATATATTTTTTTTTAAAGACTATTAAAATAAAATAAACAATATTTTTGGCAATAAATCCAAGCGAAGCATAAAATTTTTGCATTTATTTCCATTCATTGGATTAATTAAAATCAAAAATCAAAAGAATACCGAAAATGAAGTTTAAAAAAATAAAAAATAATTTTCGGAATCAGACAAACAATTCCGTTCCCAATGATTGATGACTTAGTGTTTTGCTGACAACAAGTTATGATTAATTGTTTTATTAATAGTGTTAAAGTATATAAATTTTTTTAATAATTATTTTTTCTTTAAACTAATTAATTTAATTCAAAATAAATTAGACTAAATATTAAGATCATTAAAGAACTAGTTATATGTTATTCACTGTTTGATTAAATGCCAATCATAATCACCAAAATCAGTTGAAATGAATATTGAAATTATAAAAAATATTCGACACAACCATTGAAGCAAATAATTTCAAATCTCCTCAACACAAAAAATATACACTTTTTTAACTTTCAAAATAAAATTCTTATTTTACTCTTTAGTGTCATTTCAAGTTTTTTTTGCAGACAAACTACGATTTCGGAAAATTTTTAATTTGCTGTAATAGTCAGAAAATTTTCTAACAATTAACTCAAACTTTTGAATACTTTTTTATAATAAATATTACACAACGGAAACCAAAAAGACATTAAAAGCGATTAAAGTTTTATCTGAATTAAAAAAAAGTTTTAATACTTATGTAATGGTTGTTACAAAAGGAAATCCAAGAACCAGTGAACTCACAATTCTTTCGATAAATAATTATCACTAAAAAATCGTCTGAAAAATAAATTCCAAAAATTTTTCCCCAATTCACACAATTATTTTTATTATCCAAATAAATGTTTTCAAATTCATTATATAAAAAACACTTCTTTTGTATTTTATGCTTTAAATTCCTAAACCAAACTACAAGTGTATAATGAGTTTGTGAAAGAAATTTTTGTAAAAACTTTTTATTTGCAAATTATATATTTTAAGCCTTAATTAATAGAGATTACAAAAAAAAAATTTTAGTTAAGTAATTTTTTGGGGAAAAGAGTTAATTATTAACATGTGATCAAAATTTAAATTTTAGTTTACACTAAATATTTTGCCTAAAGTTTTGTATAATTTTAAAGATAATTATTGTTTTTTAAGAATCAAAGTCAAGTCTAACTATAAATTAAATACAACAAATATTTTAAATATTTGTCTCCAGGTCTTTGTTTCCAAATAATCTATAGTTTTATTTTCAAACGCTATTCAAAATTACAATTAAATTTCAAATAAATATTTAAACAAACAAATAAACATTAGAAGAGAAAAAAAGCAAAAACAAAAAATTCAAACAAACATCAAATTGTTAACTCTCAGAAAAATAGAATTGAAAGTTAAAAACACATAAAAAAATAGTTTTGATTTTATTGAATACAAAGAATTTATTCGAAAAGTTTTTGACAAAACACTAGACCTGAATGTTTCGGTTCAGCAAATGAATAGTTGGGAACTTTAAACAAAGATTGGAATTAAGTTTTAGCCAATTATTCAAAATTACAATAATTAGATTCACACAAAAATCTAAATTATAAGCTTTTAGGGAAAATGAGACTAAATTGTTCAGTTTGTCAAATTATTATTTTTTGATTTAGCATTGACTTTGAAATTATGTTTAAATTTAGAGTTCAGCTACTCTTAAATGAATGGAGAGAATAGTTGACGAGTTTTGCAGTTTTGTTATTCAAAAACCAGAAAACATTAGTTTTATTCTTATTTTTATTTAATAGATTTTTTGTGTTTTGCGTTGTATTTCCTGTTATTTCTATTGAAACTGATATTTTGTTCAAGTTTCTTTTTTATCTTTGAATATGTTTTGATATAATATATTTTTAAAAATTAAATTAATTTTCTATTTAAATGCTATTGTTTAATTTTTTTTAATGCAAACAATTTGTTATTGCTTATGTTAGTAATATGTAGAGTATATAACAATTAAAACTAACAATCTAATGAGTTATTTATTCTATTAGTTGTATTTAAATAGTATCTTGAAATGCAATTAGTGATGCTAAAATATATTTTTAAAGTTTATACCACAAACATAATCTTAACTAGTCATTTTATTTAAAAGGCTTAAATAGGTGTTAACAACATAATATTACTTTGAGATTTAACGATCTATCTATTTTTAATCTAAACTAAAAAGGTTATTCTTAAATATATATACAAAAATTAAATCTATAAACGGTATAATAAATTTTTTCAAAATATCTTAGCAAGATAAGTTAAAAACAACAACCGGTAATATTTTGCATAAATTTTTAAATTATATATAAATAGTTATTTATAAATATTATTACATTAATATTAATAGTTCATTGTTAATCTCTAACTACAATATAAATTGGACTTAAAAAACAAATATCTATTTAAGCAACAAAAAAATAGAATAATTTGATTAATATTTTAATTTTAATACATTTGATTTTAATAATAACGTATTTTTGCCAAAATTTGAGTAAATGTGAAATTTAAACATTGTTTTTGATACAATTTAAACAGTTCCGGGTATTGCTTAAAAATGTACTATGTAATTACAATTTATAAATTAGAATATTATTCAATTCTAAACTTATTTTTACTTATTGAAAGTTTTTTCCTTTTTAGGAAAATTTTAATATTTATTCATAATATACTTTTGAATAATCACTCCTTATTTTCACTAAATTATTATAATTTATTGATTAGATTCCGGATAATATATATTAAAATAGTTCAAAAGAATAATTTTGTTCTTTGTTTAAAACTGATTGTAATTCAATTTGTTGTTTGAAATTTCTTACACTTTTATTCATTGAATTTTAATAAATGTAAATATTATTTAAATATTCTGTTTAACAGTTGATCTTAAGTTCTCACTTAATATAAACAATAAACTAAAAAATGAATTATTTGCTAATTAGTGACATTTGAGTGTCGGTTCAATCAACTATTAATTGAATTTTATTTTAAAATTTATATTTTTAAATTCAAAATAGTCTACAAAACAAAACAAATTATCAAAAAACAGCACTACTTATCAGAAATAGTAGAAATCGTTAATTCAATCAATACTTAAATTCAATGTTAGGATAATTATTGATGAAAAACAGTCGTCAAAAGATAATTTTCCAAATAGTTTACTATTTATTAGAAAAGTTTTGATTAAACAAAAATTACTTCAAAAATATATTTTTAGTTTAACAACTAATAATAGCAAACTAATAATTAGAATGTCAGCTAAATATTAGATTAGTTTGAATTATATCTAAAATATATATATTTAAAATATAATTATCAACTTTAGTGACGATAATAAAAGTCCTAGAGATTAGAAGTTTAAAAATATTCCTCTTTTTTGACATTAAAGTCAAAATTGTGTTTTAATTGCACGAAACGCACTTTTGCCAAACATTTATACAAGTGTGATTTGTGTCTTTTTAGCGGTACTAAACATTTGGTAATAAAATTAAAATTTAATTTGATTTATTAACTTTTTACATGTAATTAAATTTAATTTGTTCCAATTACTTTAATTCAATAAATATTAAAACATTTTTTATTAAATATTTCAATAATTTTTAATAAAACTCATTTTGTGCTTAATTCCAAATTTATTTATAAAATTGATTATTTTTAAAAAAATCAAATCAATCAAAAAATTCATAAAATCTTTACAAACTTTAATAAGGAATTAATAATTTTAAATGAGTTTCTAATGATAGTTCACTTAAAATTGAGATAAATCTCCAGAAAAATTTGAATTGATTTTAATTCTGCAAAAATTGTTTACAAACTAATCAGACACAAGTAAATCTTATCAGAATATAAATTAAGGACACAAACCAGCTATCAATTAAGTACAGAATAATTACATACATTATATTTAGATATAGTGTTTGAAATAGAAATATAATTAAAAGAAATTGGTTTAGAATTCAAGGTCTGCCGAAAATTTGTGTTTAGGCAGAGAGGGGTACAACCGCTCACTATTCCCATACCTTATTGTTATTGACTAACCCGGGACATAGGGAACGGTATACTTAGCCATTTCCCCAATTAATGAATAGGCAATGAATAATTTTTCTGGAAATTCATTTGTTTTAAATTATTTAAAAGTTCTAACTCTTAACTCATAAACATTAATTTATTAATAATTAAAAACATTTAAAATTCCCAAAAAACGAAGTTTTAATCAATGCATAACTGAATAACACAATAGCGGAGTGTTATCACAAAAATCATTAAAAAGTTTATTCAGAATAAAAAAAGAAAAAATGCTTTTTATAGCCCAAAGCGATTCATAAGTATTTTTTTTTATCAAAACATGTTTTATATGGAAATTAACTGAAGAATTGACCGAATGTTCTATTTTCTGCATTAACTCTATTTTTAAGTTTTATAATTGGCTCAAAAAATACATAACAATTCATTCATTCGTTCTCTTATTTCCTGTCATTTTTAAAGTCTAAAAAAGTTTTCCCTATTTTACCGTCAAATACGAAAAATATAAACTCGAATATAAACTATACTTTTTCGCCTCAAAAAGGGAATACTTATTGCATTAAAACATTTCGAGTTAAGTCTTTTTTAATAAAAGTGTTAAAAAAATTTTGTAACGTCAGTGACTGAAAGAGAAGTTTTAGACGAGTTTTTAAAACTCGACTCAAACTCTGTTTTGACGTCAAATAGTTTAAAACAAATTTGAAAAAAGTTGTTTCAATACTTTGAAAAACATAACTTTTTTGGCCAGAAGTAAAACATTGTTTCTGTTGTTCGTTTCAATCAGTTCATTACAAAAATTGTTTTAAATTTTTTTGTTTAAATAAATTTCAATTAAGTTTGAAAAGTATCGAAAAGTATTGTCCAGTTATTGTGATTTATTCCGATATTTCCTGAAGTTTTTTGTTGTTATAATTAAAAGTAAAAATATTTTTATTTTTTATATATCTATTGCCAATTTTCTCTCTTTCGAAATGCCAGTAATTACTATAATTACAATAATATAAAACTTTTATAACTCTTTCTCTAAAAGCTTTTCGCAAAAAGAATAGTTAAATAAATCGATTTTCAGCGCATTCTCACAACTCTATCGCAAAATTTTTTATTGATTATTCGTTTTCCTCTTATACTGTATTTCTCATCGCATTCACTGCACATTAAATGTGTGTTTCATTAGATTCTTCCGAAGAGACCAATAGAAAGGACGCAAAGAGTGAGTTAGAGAGCGATAGAGAGAAAGAAAGAGGGAGGAGGGAGGGAGGGAGAGAGAGCAGGGAGAGAGAGAGAGAGAGAGAGAGAGAGAGAGAGAGAGAGAGAGAGAGAGAGAGAACTGTCAAAACATAACATAAACATATCGTAGAGTCAGTAGTGTTTCTGAAACAGCGTTTGAGAGTTCAGTCAAAGTTCAATACAGAGAAGGTTTGAGAGGTTTTGGGATAGAATTGAGCGAAGAGTGGAGTCTCTACTCAAGTCTAACAGAGAATTGCATTTTTGTGAATCAAAAGAGACTTTTAAGGCGTTGGCTCTCAATGTGTGACCACTTCTACTACAGACTCACAAACTGTCTGTCGGTTTCAGTCTTAGACACAGACTCATAGACTGATGAGAGTCTAAACACTAATAAACATAAATAAATGATTAGTTTTTGTGATTATTTTCAATTGTCATTCAATTCATTAATTTGTTTATTATTAGTGAAACACTAATCCATCGATTGCTACAAACGACGACTCAATCACTCAATTAATTTAAATACTAAATAAATAAATATTTCAAATACACCGCAAATCGTAAGTATTTTTAACTCAATTTTTATTTACATTTTTTCGTTTTGTTATTATTTTTTAAATAAACATATTTTAAGACTAATTTAATGTTTATTTTTATTAAATCTTTTTGTTTTGTACTCTTTTCTCAATATTATTTCAATGTTTTCTTATTTTTAATGTTTTTGTTATAATCTTTCAGTTTATTTGACATTTGATTGTTTTTCTTAGACTTTAATATATTTTCGAGATTTTCCCAAATTTTTATAATTTTCTGTTTAATGACAACTATTTTTAAGTCTTTTGTTTTAATAATAATTTCCTCAACTCTTCATATTAAGTGTAATATTTGTTTTGTATTTATATTTTATTGCATTTATTTCAGTCTATTATTTAGGAAAATGTTTGACAAAAATGAGTGAAACGTCTGAAACAGAAATTCAAATTCAAATGAAATGAAAGGATTTGATTGAATTAGTGCTTAAAAAACAAAATTTTCAAATCATTAATAATGAGAATAAGAATTGCAGTCATTGTCTGAAATAACAGAGAAAATGAGGAAAACATTGTCTGAATGTTAAACGTAATTAAATAATACAAACATTTAATTATTTCACTTAATATGTATTGAATTTATTTCCGTTTTATTTATACAATGAATAGACAATTGATTTGTGTTTTTCATTACAAATAAAATACCGATTGTCTGCAAATGTTTAATGAATTTCTGTTCAAATAGTTTTAATATATTTTTATAATTATTGTCTCCAAACGAACTAATTATCAAAACTTAATTAGATCTCAACTCAAACACAATTTTCTTAATGTATTTATGGATTCTATTCACGAATTTTGAGCATAACTTTGCATTCAATGCATTTTTAGGTTTTAAGTTATAAAATAGTAATTAATTTTAACTTTTAAACAGCACTTAATTATTATTTTTTTCTTTTGATTTGAGTTTTCTTTTTTAAAAAAAGTTTTTCTGTTTTAATGAGCTATTGATTCAGATTTTATTTGCATAATATGTTTAGGCGTTTAATAAAACAATAACTCATTTGAAGTATCGCTTAAATTATTAAAATAAAAGAAAATTTTTAGTTTAATTTGTAAATTAGGGTTTAAAGAGTGCATAACTACACGTCTGGAACCTATTGTTTGAATTCAATTTGAGTCAAACATTGGTTTTTGAGACCCATTTTCACGACTAAATAGATTCGTTTACCGGTTAAGACCTCTCATTCTCTCATCTAATCTCAACAATAGTTTTGAGCGAAAAAAAAGTTAATTAGAGTTTCAAAATAATTGGGTTCGAAGAAAAATCATGAATTTTTGTTTCGCAATAAATTTGTTTTTTCTATTTTTTAAACTTATTTTTATTGATTGATTAGATATCAGCGAAAAACCGAAATTATAGTTATTTTAAGTTCAATATACTCTTGTATTTCGGTATTAGCGATGATTTTTTCGATTACAATCATTAAAATTGTTTCTATGAATAATGTTTTCGCAGTTTCTTTGAGTTAACTTTATTTGTGATTTTCAGCCCTTTTTTTCTCGTTTTGAAGCTCTTATTTA
The DNA here is from genome assembly GCA_034693685.1 of Belba bartosi. Classification (NCBI taxonomy): domain Eukaryota; kingdom Metazoa; phylum Arthropoda; class Arachnida; order Sarcoptiformes; family Damaeidae; genus Belba; species Belba bartosi. The sequence goes on from JAQFXP010000686.1 coordinate 10,701, forward strand.
TTTTGATTTGAATTTGATTTTTCGTAATGGGTGTTCAAGATATAAAATAAATTGTCTTGATTAGATTGTAATTTGAAAAATAGGAATTGAATCTATTTTTCACTCATCTTTAGAACTGGTTTTTGTCGATTTGATGAATGATTGATATTTTCCGATTACTTTCAATCTATTAATTAGTGTTTTGTGTTTAATATTTGTATTAATTTCTTTTATTTTGTCTCATTTATTATTAAACGATATGTTAATTATATATTTATATCTTTTGATATTTGAGATCTTAGCTTAAATTTAGTGATAAATAGAAAAAAATTGTATATTTTGTTTGGTTTGAATTTTACAGTTTAATGAACTCATTCTAAATGTTTATATTATTTATGCATTTTTTGTTTGATTAAAATAAAACCCATTTTCCTTTAAAACAAATTAACGAAAATCATGACTTCAGTTGATTTCAACTCTTTTTAAAAACTAAAATATATTTCAAAACCAAAATCAGAATAAAGTTTAACTAATATTTTGATTGAATTCAAAACCAATAGAAATATCGGTGCGATATGTGGACGGGAACAGTAGGTTTGGTCAACAATCAGCACAAGTACTTAACGGCCGAAACATTTGGGCATAAAATCAATGCGAATGGGGTTGGACTGAAGAAGAAGCAGCAATGGACAATAGAGCCGTTCCCTATCAGTGCAAACGGGACCGACTACTCGAACGGCAATTCGAACCGATTGGACGATTTGGATGAACTCGAAAACGTTGCGATCAAATCGCACTTAAATTGCTATTTAGCGGTCGATTCGTTTGGGAACGTGACCTGTGAGTCCGAGGAGAGGACTGAAGGCGCCCGGTTCACCATCACTATCTGCTCTATGTCCCAGACTGGTCCGGCAGGACAGCAGGGTTTGTTGACTTTTTTTGATTGTATTTTCTTTTTGGGCAAAACTTTTTTTAAGAATAAATGTTTTGTTTTTTAAACGCCTTTTAATAGTATTTGTTCTGAAAATAGAAATATTTTTTCTTAAAGTGTTTTAATGTTTTGTTCAAAACGTCTGACTAATTGTGTTCTCGAAAAACAATCATTAGATTTGAATAACAGGAAATCGTTTGCGAAATCCATAGCTTTTCAATGCATTTGAAATTATAATTAATTTTATTACTAATTAGAGATTTATTTGTGATTTCTAGTAATGAGTGACTTATTTGCGGTCATTATGACATTTTATATATATTTTTTAATTAATTAATAATTAGTTTCTAATAATAATTGCGATCTTATTAATGGTATTTAACTTGAAATTCAAATTTTAAATTATAGAAATTAGTAATCAATCAAAAGCTTACAGTTTATTATTTTAATCAATTTTATGTTATTTTTATGAACCATTTGACAATAAATTATTTATATCTTTTGATAAAAAAATCCATTGATTTCTTAGTTCTATCAATACATAACTTTTGCAATTAATTTAATGTTTTTTCTGAGACATTGAGAAAGTTTTTATCTAAAATAAAATCTCAAATCTTATACTTCACTGAATTTATGTTCGCGTCAAAGAGCACCGGAATTGCAGTTAAATTAATTACAATCACATCTAAAAGCGTTCATAAATTCTTGATTAGAACTTTTCGCCAAATTCTTATTTTACAACTTTTTTCAAAAATCAATTTTCAAATACTTTTATAAAGTATTTGCAAATCAAAAACAAAAATTTTATTAATAGATATCGAAAAATCAATTAATAATATAATCGTCAAACTATGCCTTAAAGTAGTGAATAAACAAATTAAAAAAAGTATTTAAACTAAATTTAAATAAAACTATAAATGCAAATCTATAATAAGATTTATTACAAATTTGATTATTTCCAACAAAAACAAGAATTAAATCTGAATTTTGTGCAAAACATTTACAGAGCAAATCTCGTGGGCCTTCCGGAACATCACTAGAGGCTACTTCTTGGGCACCACATCCGATGGTATGATTCAATGCAACGCAAAAATGCCACAATCGAGGGCAGAGCTATGGCACGTGCATCTGGTGCCAGCCCGGGGTGAGTCATGTTTATGATCTCTTAATTTAATAAATCAAAATCGACAGAGAATTGGATCAAAGTTTTAAATCTGATTAATCGGAACATTAGGCGCAACAATGTTTGCATTGAAGTCGATCGGCCGAAAACGGTTCGCCCGGACTATGTCTTCCATTTCAGGTAATCCTATTTAATTATTAGTCGATTCAACCATTAATTATAATTTGATTTTAAAAAATATTTTAATCGCTTTTCAAAAGGATTTATAGAATTATTGCAATTAGTTTAAAATTTTTTGTTTTTGAAAAACTCATTATAAGATCAATAAAGAATTTTTTCTAATCGTTTATAACTTAGGAATTCCATTAATTTTTTTTAAAATTATTTATTAATGCATTTGTAATACATTAATGTGTTTTGACTTATATTTATATTTATTATTCAATATAAGAGTTAACTTAAAATATTTGAATAAATATTTTAATTAAAATCTGAATTTAAATTTGAACTAAAGGTCAACTAAATGGAGCCTCAAATGGAACCGATAACAGTGAGCAGATCCAAGTGGACGCGACCCACCCCTGGGGTTCCGAAACACTATTTCAATTCAAGTACTTCGAGGGCGGAAAGTATGCGCTCTTGACTTCCAGTTCCAAATATCTGACAAATGAAGGACTTTGTGTGGATTTGAGCAAAAAAGAGAACAATTCAATCGTATCGATGCCTCCAATCGAATGTCTCTTCACAATCGAATACCATTGCGGAAACATAGCGTTCAGAGACAGTTCCGGTCGGTATTTGGCGGCCGCCGGCAGAGCATCGCTTCTGAGGTCGCGTTCGACTCACGTAACCAAAGACGAACAGTTCGAGTTCGAAATGGCACCGATTCAGGTCGCTCTTAGGGCCACATTCAACAACAAATGGGTTTCGACTAAACAGGGTTTGCACTTTCGAACAATTTTTTATTTAATTCAATATTTGTTTTAATTCCAATTGTTTTGTCGTCTCAGGCGTTGATTTGTCGGCCAATCAGAACGAAGTGACAAAACAGGAAACCTTTCAGTTCGAGTACAACAACGTTGACCAGAGCTGGTATGTAACCACTCAAGAGGGCCACTACTGGGCAATGGGAGGCGCCTCCACTATACAGTCGAACCGAGACCTGAGCGCCAGAACTAGTTTTAAGCTGAAGTGGAATACAGACGACGGCTCCTGTAGTCTATCGGTTAGCGACAACAACAAAGACGAAGCGCTAGTGAAGTGGATCTGTGCCCGAAAATCTGGTCAACTGTTCACCGGACAGTTGGACTCTGCGGTGAAATTCTTCGTTAAATTTTTGAACAGGACTTCCATCAATCTGAGGGCCAGTAATGCTTCCGGTTTTGTCGGACTTAAACTTCCGGGTAATGAGTGATTCGATTGATTCGATTGAAATAGTAATAAAATGTTGTAATTGTGACCTCTTTGTAGGTTCGGGTAAATTGGATAACAATAAGACGACTCCGGATTCGATTTCGATAGAATACGCCAACTCTGACAACAATGGTTTGGACTTTTCAGACATCGATCTGACCTTCAATTGCTGTTATCTGAAAATGATGTCAAACAACAAATACTTGTCTCTCATTGAGAACAACTGTCTGGCGGCCGACGCCCAGTCCCCCGCCTGTGCCCAACAGTTCCAAATCGAGTTGAGAAACGGCACACAAATTGCAATCAAGACATTCGAATCGAATTCAAATTATTTAAATCTAACAAAAAATGGTTCAATAGTTGTCTCGAATTGTTTGCCCGAATCGGCGACTCTTTGGGAGTTCTAAAGCATGGAATCAGTGATCGATCGATCGATTGATTGAATTTTGAACTCGAATTACTCGTACTTTGAATTTTAAATTTGAATTATTTCAATATTAAGACCAAAAATACATTCTCTCTATAAGTCTATACTAAATAGGAATCTCTTTTACATTTTTGTACTTTTTTCCAAAGCTTTCAAAAGTAAACTCTTTTTTATATATAATTATTTCGCAATAAATTTTTAATAAATTAATTTTTAAATATTATTTTATACTCTTTTTGATATAAAAAAAATTCTTTTTGATTTATATAATTGACATTTAAGTTATATATTGTTTTTTACATTACTTTAAGTGATTGTAAGAAAATTATTGTTTAATATATTAATTAAATGAATAAAAATACGGAATTTCTTTCTGAATGTTATTATTTTCGACATTAATTCCCAATTTTTGTAAATCCTATTATGTTTTCAGTTATATAAATACAGTCAAAGTCCATTTCTATCAACTGGATCGGACAGAAAAAATGGGGAATAAATTTGGAAAAGAGATAAAAATGAAATTGTTTCTATTAATACATACTTGTATAATAAATGCTTTTAGAATATATTATGTAAAAGTGATAAAAATGGAAGCGATAGAAATGAACTTTGATTGTATAATTTATTGAACTTTGAATTAAACTATTCAATAGTCTTTCCTTCCCTTTAAATTGTCAGCCAATAGGAAAAAAGGCAAATATTTTCGTCAAAAGCAAATATTTTTCTAATGCCATAACAACCGAAAAAATGTTTGTTTTATGACTTAATACAAATACTTCATAATATTAAGTGTTTGGCATTTATAGTGACGTCTGGATACAAGTATTTACATAATCTCTAAAATTAACATTAATTTTAATGCATTTTTTTTTAATGTTTTGTAAGTTAAACGCTTTGAGCGTTAGTTTTGCCGAAACTTTATTTTGATCTCAGGTTTTGATGTTTTGTTTATAGCTATAGAAACATATGATTAGAGCTTTAACTGACATTTAAACAACTGTTTGATTGGATTTTACTTTTTTTTTGATAATAAATCTAATTTTTAATATGAGATATGAATTTATACAATATTTTGTTAACTAATTATTTAAATATTTATCAATACTAATACTCAGCGTTTATATCAATTTCTATAATATCTAATTGACTGACATTTTACTAAAAATATTTTATATAAAAAAGTTAAATAAAAAAATTAATTCTCACTTTCGGATAACAATTTATCAATTGATTAATAACTTAAAAATTTTATTTAAAATAAATTAATTTCTAATTTAAGAAATATATAATAAAAATGACTTTATTTTCAAAATTGGTATTAAATTAATTTAAGTTAAATTTATATAAAACCGAAACTTAAAAAAAATTAAACAAATTTTTCACGAGTTTTGTAATTTATTTTTACTAATAATAAGTTTTTCAAAATTATTTCGATTGAATTGAAGGCCATTCCGGACAACCTCTGGACCTGTTGTGTGGATCTGTTTAGTGACAATCGAGAGAAATGGCAATTAGTTTTGGGTTCGGTTTTGGGAACCATTACTGCAATCAAGTTATACGATCTCTACGACAACGAACAGTGTATTTGAGTTTTCAGTCGGGTTTAAGATATAAATCAATTAAAAACTTTTTTACCATTTGTTTAGTGAATGTGAAGACATTGAAAGAAAAGTCGTTTAAACTGTTGATCCGATTGCCGTTCATTAGTGGCTATGTTTCGGAACAGTTGTCAGACGTCGACAAAACAATTTCGAAACAATTGCGGAAAGTGTTTGAATCGGAAAGTTTTATAGTAAATCTGCCCCTAAGGGGACGGACATCGGATCAGATAATGGAAGATCTCTTGAATTATGAAAAGTTTGGCAAAATTGATTGGAAGAATGGACGCGCGTCTGGTATTTATATATTTTATACATTTATTTTATTATACTCCTTAAACAGACTTTGATTTTAATAATTGACGAAAAAAAGTTTTAAAATAATTTAGTCTTAATTTGAATATAATATCGAGTTTTGTGTTTCAATGTTCTGAACCGAAGGCACTGTTTATTGCGATTCAAACAGTGATTTAGCGAAGTTGTTGTCCCGGGTGTACGATAAGACCGCATATACCAATCCCTTACATCCGGATGTGTTTCCCGGTGTTAACAAAATGGAAGCGGAAATCGTGCGAATGGTTTGCCGTTTATTCAAAGGCGATAACGAGAGCTGCGGTACTATGACTTCGGGCGGCACTGAGTCTATAATACTTGCCGTTAAGGCGTTTCGAGATTATGGCCAATCGGTTAAAGGCATCAGAAAACCCGAGATTATTGTGCCGGTGACCGCACACGCGGCCTTCCAGAAGGTATTAATGTATCAATGTAATACCGCTGTCTCTCTCATAAAGTTGCAATAATATCGCAATTTAACTGAATTTAGTATTAATATAATATGTTGAAAATATACCGCAACTCTATCCGAATAGAGTTATACCCCTTCTGTCTAATCCAGATATAGTCGCAACAAATTATAATTATAAAAATTCATTAAATAATTAAACAATACTTAGAAATCACTTATTATTTGAATCGCTTGCACTCATTGCTTCTTCGAGTAAATTATATGTTGAGTCGAATTGAGACTCTTTTATATCAAAACTTCTGTTAAATCATTTATAATTTGATGCTCTGATAGTAAGTATTGCGACCAATGTTTTGAAATTATTTTTGTTTTTTAAACAAAAAATGCACTGATTTAAACAAACATGACTTTAAATATTTTAAAACTTATTATTGCATGCAACTTTATGAGAGAGACTACGGTAATTGCTATTATTAATTATCATACGGTGCTGTCATCGAAGCTTAAGCAGATGACGTGTTCGCCTCTTTGAGCAATAAATTTGTCTTAAAGTTATATCGATTTATCGTGTCAGTAGTGGTCGAGTTATTTAATTAATTTATATATATATTGTGTTTTGGATATTAATGATACATACACTTTGTCACTTTGACACTTTGACAATGTACTTTAATAGTTAATAAAATATATAAATTCTAACTTGATCGCTAAGTACATACGATACAGTATATCCGTATGATATTAAGTCAAACTTATTTCTCAAAGAGTTTTCCAATACGTAAACTACCTGAGCTTCGGTGACAGACCCATATTAAACGCATTTAATATGAGTTAGTCTTAAGTTTAAAACTATCCGAACTGTTCCCAAAGGCGACACAACTGCTAAATATGAGAATTAAATTCATTGAAGTCGATTCAAACACTTTCAAAGTTAACCTGAAAGCCATGAAAAATGCAATTTCTAGCAATACTGTGCTGTTGGTGGGCTCGGCCTGTAATTACCCGCACGGGATCATTGATGATATTGAAGGCATTGCTAAAGTATAGATTAAATTTATTAAATTTGTAATTAGCGGCACTTTAATTGAAATTTTAATATTAATTGTTTAGTTGGGTCTTAAGTATTCCATACCCGTTCACGTCGACTCATGTTTGGCCGGTTTTCTCTTACCTTTCATGACAGCCGCCGGCTTTCCTTTATCAAGTGCTGACTTTTCTGTTCCCGGAGTGACCAGGTAATTAAATTGATTATATTATGTTAGCATTGATTGTAATTGTATTAAATTTTAATTTAAGCATTTCTGCCGATACTCATAAATATGGTTTCGCTCCGAAGGGCTCTTCAGTGATAATGTACTCAAAAAACGAATTTCGAAGACATCAGTACAGTGTTCAGACCGACTGGCCGGGAGGTATATACGCAACGCCTACTTTGGCCGGCAGTCGTTGTGGGGCCAATATTGCCAGATAAGTGTTGTTTTATATTATATTATAGATAATTGTTGATTAGTGTTTTACATTAGTTTTGAAAATATAGTAAATTTTGGTTTAGTTTTTAATTTTTAGTTATTTATCAATTGTTTTATTGTAATTGTTGTATTAACTGGTTTATTGTAATTAGTACTAATGTAAAACATAAGTAACATATTTATTAGTACATAAATTATTACATTCAAACTCTCAAACAAACAAATCTAATTGAATTGATTTTTGTGGAACACCTGTTGGGCTACTCTTTTGCACTACGGGTTTGAGGGATACGTCGAGTCGACCAAAAAGATAATACAAACGCAAAGGTATTTGAAGACAGAATTGGCAAAAGTGGACGGCATTCGCATTATTGGTTAGTGAATAGTAGATTGAATAAGTCTTACAAAGTCTTACATTTTCTAATTTGCCACAACAGGCGACCCATTAATTAGTGTCATTGCCTTAGAGTCCGACAAATTCCTAATTTTTAGACTCAGGTATGGATTTGCTATTAAGTGTTATTGAATAAGTTTTTAATTTTTTCATTTAAAAAGTGATAAGTTATCGCATATGGGTTGGAGTCTAAACCCACTCCAGTTCCCGTCGGCCGTCCATATATGCATAACCTTAATGCACACACAGAGCGGAGTCGCCGACGCATTCATCGCAGACGTCAAACATGTGGTCGAAGAGTGTCTTCGGACGCCATCCGATGCAAAGAAAGGAATGGGTGCTATATATGGAATGTCACAGAGTCTGCCCGATAGGGGTATAGTCTCAGACATTGCCTCTCATTTCATTGACGAGTTATACAACGCAATGGACTTAAATGAATGAATGAATTAATTAATTAATTGCTCTCTTCTCTCATTCCATGAGTTTTACCTAATTTGAAAGTTTTGTTGATTTATTCAAATATTAGTCTTTATTTTTAAATTTTTTCCTATAATTTAAGTTTTACTATTGAATCAAATTTTTAGTTTTAATTTATATTAAAATTAAGTTTAGGTTAATTTGCAATGAATTAAGAGAAAATGAATTGAATGTTTAAGTAGTTAGAGTTGTTTTTTTGAGTTTATTTTTAAAAAATACAATTTCGACTCATTTGTGTCCAAAATAATAAAACAATTTTTTTAGGTTTACATTAATTACAAAAATAATTTAAATTAGATTCACATTCAATAAAAATTATAAATTGATTAAAAAATATGAATTTTATAATTGATTTGATGAGAAAAGGGGGCCTTTTCTGATGTTGAGTTTTTTGGTATAGGGTACCGGATAACTGTGCCGAGCAAATGGATAATTTTAAAGTTTATATTCAAGGTCAAATAAATAAATAATATTTTATTATAATTTTTAACAAAAATGTTTTATATATAAAATTTGATTTATATTTTTGCCAACACTTACTAATATGGTTGAGGACAAGAGCGTTGTTGTCCGTTCATATTCATCGCCTGTTGCTTCCCTAACATTATTCCTAATATCAATCCTTTGTAAAACTTTTTCTCACCCAATGACTCGATTGGAATTGATATTAATGACAGCAATTGAAGTAAAATTACAAAAATAATGTTTAACTTATTATGGAATTTCATTTTGCACTTCCACAAGTTTTTTTACATAAATACTTTGTTTGTTAACTCATTTGTCGTTCTTTTGGATTTGAAACATCTTTTCTGATCTGAAGAAGCGTTTGCTATCAAATTAATTGTCATTTTTCAACACTTCATTAAACACTTAAATAATAATTAAATACTTTTTTAAAAATTAATTTTATAGGTCATTCTTAAGTGTTAATGAAATGGTTTTAATGTATACTTAAATTGTTTAATTGGTTTATAAATGGTTTAATTTCGTGAATCGAGTGATTTATGAATTAAATTAAAAAATCAATATAAAAGCAAAATTTATTTTATTTATTTGTGTTAATTGCTATTTAGCCTGACACAACCCAAATACACTCAAACTTTAAATTTGAATAATTTTAAAAATATAGATTTGCATTACAATAGTTTAAATTAAAATGCAATCTATCCTGGATATAGTAACTAGCTTGGTTTCAGTAAAATTTATTTACTATAAGCGAAATTCACTATAAACGACATTCAAAATCCCATAGTACATTTTAGCTTGGTTTTAGAAAATCGTTAACTATAAGCGGATATTTACAATAAGCTGGTTTACAGTCCTTCATATTCAAAAAGGGACACGAATTTTGCTATTAGATAAAATTTTATCAAAGGATAACTTGTATATTTTTAATGATTTTGAATATTTTGTTTTGCTATTCAACTTAAAATAAGTGAAAATATTTTATTTTTAAACTTGAATTTATATAAATTATTTTGACTTAAAACAAAAGTTTAAAATATTAAATAAATTAAATTACTCTAAGTTTTAAATTAACTAACTAATATTTATTGATATATTCATATAACTCAAGTTTAATATTGATTATAAAAAATTAAAATAAAAAACTTTTGTAATTTAGACTTAAAATGTTTAAATCTGATTATAATTATTATTTTATCTAAAACAAAAGCTTAAAAATAAAATGTACAAGCGAAACTATTTATAAATTGCAAAATTCGTGTCCCTTTTTTAATATGAAGAACTGTACATTAAGCCATACATACGTCGCTCTTCACAATATTGTAGACATCGAAATCTTTACATGTTTTAAATATTAGTTATTACAGTATGTTACATTAATTAACTATTTTAATGTTCCCTGTTAATGTTTATAAACTATGCCAGCAGCATTCTCATGTAATGATAATTAAAATATATAAATTGATAAGTATTGTAAATTTCAATTGAGTAGTCCGTTATCACTATGTATATGTGCACACAATGTCTTGATTGTAACTTGTAATTATGGTCAAACTCACTTATAAGGGTATGCAAGTGTATGCGCGGGAATACGGTATAAATATTAATAAAATTATGTTTGACTACCAAAACATGTCTACAATATACTAACATTGCCAATAATTAAAAGTAACCACTGGTTGTATTAAAACAAAATTTATAAGTAAAAATTATATATCAGAGATCGAGAAGGTCGGCCGATCCAGGGGAGGGATTTTTGTTCCAAAATTTTGGCCAAAAACTTAGGGATCAGGAAAGATATTTTTCTAAAAACGCTAAAAAAAACCTATATATTTATGATGAAATTTTGCCTAATTTAACTGGGTTTAAACTGGATTTAAACTAAATTTAGTAAATTTAACTGAATTTAAACCGAATTTAGCATTAATTTAGGGAAATTTTCTAATTTTGGGCAAAAAATTCCAAAAATAATAAGGCGAGGGGATATCTTTTAGCGGACCAAATGCTAAGGGGAATAAATGCCAATTTTTAAAATCAAGGGGGATTTTTGCCTGATCCCCCCCCTTCACAATGCCTGTATTATACAGTATTTCTTCGATGCATAAATCTGACTTTTATTTTTAAAATTGCAATTACAAAATGCTTACTAATTTTTAAAATATATATAAATAAAAATTTGATAAATGCATAACATATTAATTATAGAAATTAATTATTTTTAAATAAGTTCTAATCATTAAAGAAATAAGTTAACATTATTTTATTTAAAGATCTAGCTAAAATGATGTTTTGACACCACTTTACGTTACTATGTTATTATCAATGTATATTTAGAATATTTGAACTTAACCCAGTTATTGCTCAAACATTAGCAAAGATATTGCGCAAAAGTTCAATACCTGTTCACTAATGGCCAACATTTCGGTACAATTTTTTAATTGAATTGTTTGTCAATCGTTAAGAAAATTGCAGAAAAAGAGTTGCGAAAAGTTTAATACTTTGTGTTTGATTTAAATTATATAATAGTATATATTTATATTTTATTTTTTATCCAGATAATTATATATATTGCATCCGTATATATATTATTTCCATTGTTATCATGAATCATTAGTAAGATCATCAATCCTTTTGTATTGTGAAAAAAGTCATTTTCATTAAATTTAATTTTCAAAACATTTTAAATATTGTTCTAATTTTAAGCCACAATTATATTCTGATTTTTTATTGTGATATGTATTCGCATTCTTTGAATTTTAAATTATATGTCAATTGCTGTTACACTTAAAAACATCTTTAAATAACATACAAAAAACTTTTTCTTATTTTTTTAAATCTTGTGATTTCTTTCGACTAAAAATATAACTTATTTTGCGCTAAAGTTTTGCCAAAAAATATATTAACATTAAATTTAAAGTGAAATTGCGTTGAGATTAAATGCAATTCATAGTTTGCTATTAATTCAATAATTATATTCTTTGAGGTTTTATATGAATTTCATATTTTAATTGCATTATTAATGTCAACTTATTCTCTGTTTTATAGCATTTTGTTTGAATAATAAGTTTTTATTTTTACTTTAGTTTATGAATAAATTTATTGAATGTTTTTTCAGTTTATTATTTTAATGAATTTAATAACAGATTAATATTAATATAAAAACTTTTAAACCTTAAAGTAATTCAAGCGTTTAGTAGAGAAAATGAGTGAAATGAATATTAAATAAAATTCTTGTCTTTGAATGCAATTTAGGGTTAATTTTGAATTGAATTAATTGACTGAGAGTTCATTGACTCGATAGCAGCCAAACGCCTGACTCTCCATTCAATTGACTCTCTATTGAGTCTATTCTTTCGGATTCAACGCAAACGGCTCTTCAAATACGAAATACTGAATATTCGTTATCGATATATAGCCGTTAAAAATCAATTGGAGATTAAGTTTTATTTATGTCAAGGTTTCAATGCATTTGATAGCTTTTGTAGTATAAAAAGGTAACAAATCGTCGTTTGAAAACCAATGTAATTATTACTTACATTTGCGACCAGTTTTCACACAACCATTGATTGCATTGAAAACATCAAATCATCAAATATTTGGCGAATTATCTCTTGAATCGGATTGATTTGGTGTCCAATTGTCTTCATATACCAACCGTCGATCGGTTCCGAAGAGCTCCGACTGAGTCGATCGAATCGGTGGTTGAGGGCATCGGCTGAAGATCAGAGGAGACGTCAGAATATTATTGACATTGAATTAGTGGCAAAACGTGTTCTTAGATTCAAACTCTTCTCTGAAATGCCGGTCAGGTCTTCGGCCGAACTTAGTTGCGGCCAAATGCAAGACATCGAAGCAGACAATTGCAACTGTTCTGATGGTCGCTGCCATGAATCGGATAAACTCTTCAATTCTCAACAAAACCCACCCAAACAACAACTGATCCAAACGAAGCAGTCGTTACGAGGGGTTCCACTCATGGCTTCGCGTAATTAACAATCGATTTATTGTTTTTGTTTCAAATAATTAATTTTGTTTTTGCGACCAATTGGTGGACAGACAAGCAATTAGGAGTCACTCAATCTCTTCTCTACAACGGATCCAAATTCGGTGGACACCAGAAGTCGAAGGGGAACTGCTATGACGTCGAGGTTGTCCTTCAAGTTAGTAATCAATTGTTTATTAGTTTTAGATTTTGTTTATTTGATACGAATTTATCAAAAATTTTGAGTTATTTAGTATCAAAAAAGTTATTCAATTATTTCAATGAACTTATTGTTTGATTTGCTCTCAATTTGATTGCGAAGAATGTCGACGAAATCAATTCATATCTTTGCGGTTACTTAAAAATTAAAGGTATTTACGACTAATTTGTTTATATTTATTCAATATTTATCTCAAATCGAACGCTTGAATCGTTTCTCGATGCCAGGCCTGACTGAAGAATACCCAACCCTAACCACGTTCTTCGACGGAGAGATTATTTCCGCCAAATATCCATTTCTGACCCGAAAATGGGACGCAGACGAAGACGTCGACCGGTATGTCACCAACCAATCGGTTCCCCTATTGGCCACTCATTTAAATGAATTTTTAGAAAGCATTGGTCGAAGTTCTTACAGTTCTACCAGTTTTCCAAACAATTCAATTCCGATCAATTCGATTACAATCAACTCAATAACACGGACTTTGTGTTCATGCGATGGAAAGAGCATTTCTTAGTTCCCGATCACACCATTAAAGTATGTTTTAATTGATTTATATCTGTTTTATCACATATTTTGTGTATTTATCGATTGTTATCTCGTCTTTTAGGACATAAACGGCGCCTCTTTTGCCGGTTTTTATTACATTTGTTTTACAAAATCGAACGCCACTATTGAGGGCTATTACTATCACCGGCAGTCTGAGTGGTAAGTAGTTGTTATCTTTGAATATTCTAATCTGAAGATCAGGTCTGACTAAAACTGGATTTATACAACTTTTTTATGTTTTAGTATTTGTTTGACTCAATTAATTGTTAATTATTTATTTATTCGTTTTATCTTAATTAGTCATAAAATAAATATTTAAATAATATATTGTTTTAAGTGATCTGAACCACACTTTCATTCTTGTACTTTAGGTACCAGTCCTTGACTTTGGTTCACATACCGGAACACTCGATACAGATCTATGAGTTTCGCTAATAATTCTGTAATTGCTTTCAAAAAACTAATGATTTTTTAGAGATTTTTCTTCAGAAGAAAAAATCATTTGAAAAAAATCACAGAATTGACGACAATTTATGCAGAATTTTATTTATTTATTTTTGATTATTATTATTATATTTAATTTTAATTATATAAAAGCGTACAAAACAACAAAAAGAATCGTTTATTTTGTTTTGTTTTAACTCAAATCTATTCTAATATTATTTTTTTTCTCTCAATAATTCTCTTAATTTTTAATTTAATTATTTTTTTTTTAAAAACTGTAATAATTGATAACAAGTTTTATTGTTGGCTACAAAAAGACATTATATTTTTTTGCGGTTTGAATTTGAATTCTATATTTTCTTGTCTTTTATTTTTTGCACAAAAATTTGTTGAAATATTGTGTTTTTCTCCTGTTTTTTGTCCTTAAAAATAACACTTCGAATGTGTTTTCTTTGAATTTCTTTAATTAATTAATTACTAAAAAATGAATTGTTTTTAGCAATAAATCTGTTTTTTATTGAAAAACAAACAAATTTTTATTGATCTGAAATAAAAAACGAATTTTAAAAAAATGATATAAAAATTTTCGAAATTATAAATAGCGTTATTCTATATAAAAATCAAATGGAATATAAAATAATAGTTTTTAAAAACTTTCAATTATTGTATAATAAAAGTGTAGAATAAGAATAGATTTAAACGTATTTAAAGTATAAAAGACTAGCAATTAATCAGTAGATCTGAGAATTGATTTTAATTATTAATATTTTTACTCAAATTTTATTGCAGTCCAGACTAGTATTCAATTTTTGTAAAAATTAGCTCAAAATCAATTCAAAATCTTTTATATATATAAAAGTATTCAAAGAATTATTGTTTAATAAATTAGG
>JAQFXP010000687.1:0-25805 GCA_034693685.1 Belba bartosi
GAGAGAGAGAGAGCAGGAGAGAGAGAGACCAGGAGAGAGAGAGCAGGAGAGAGAGACCAGGAGAGAGAGAGCAGGAGAGAGAGAGAGAGCAGGAGAGAGAGAGAGACCAGGAGAGAGAGAGCAGGAGAGAGAGAGAAAGAATTACTTTGAATTGCATTCATCTGCTCATTGGTGTGAAGTTTAACACCGAATCTCACTCTTCCTCCTCAAGTGATTCATTTGTATTTAACTCAAATGTTCGCATATTTCTACGTCTAAGTCAACTCATTTAATAGGACTACAACAACAGAAGTGAAACTATTCTATCATTAGATGTAATTAAACAGTTGAACAGAATTAAACAAAAAGTTTGAATTTATAGCATTGATATAAATATAAGTTAATAATTTATATTAATAATTATAATTAATGTTTTAAAAAAATATTTTTACTAATTAAGAAAGTTTGATTTATGAGCGAATAAAACTTTTTTTATTACTAATTAATTAATTAATATTTATTTTCAAAAAATAAATTTATTTTCTTATTTAATTAATGTCTTGTTTTCTTGTTTAATTATTTAAGTTTTATATAGAAATTGTGTTAAAATTTTTACTTTGAAATATAAAATTGAAATTTTATTAACTTAAATGAATTTAAAAACAATATTGTAAATAGTTTTTATAGTTTGATATTTGAATAAGCAAGATTAAGACCAAATCTTTTGCTTAAGTATATACAGTATTTATAAATTTGATTCCGAAAATGCAATTATTGTTTAATCTCTAATAAATTCTGATACGAATTTCGAAGAAAAAATGATTATATTTACTCGAAATACAATATAAATAAATCAAAGTGTGTTTCCAATTAAGATTTATTATATGATTCTGTATTCTATTGGATGTGGAATTAGATTAGAATTTGTTTCACATTTAGGATCGCGACTATTACTTAAGATATAATCGAGAATTAGGGCTCAGTTTTTGCAACTTTCAAATGAATTCATTGATGCGTTCGTTACTAAACAATGGATGCACTCATTGCCAGACGAAGGCGACGGACGAGACACTGCACCCAATACTCGATTTGTTATCTTAGAGTTGGTTAGCATTTGATTTAAATAATTTTAAATTCAATTATTTTCTATATCAAAGATTAAAATTTAATTGTTTTAAACACTAATTCTTTTGTATTAATTAAATATTTATATTGTTTTGAACTAAATATTTATCAATAATAACAAAAATGGGATTTATTTTAGATGTGAATAAGTGCACAGATTTAGTCTCATTTATCTGTAGGCAGTGTTTAAGACATTTGTGGCTCAAGACTTCACACAGTTATAGGTTTAGATCAAAATTGATTTTCGCTTAAACTTAAACTCCATTTCAAAAACTAATAAAATTTTTATTAACTTTAATCTCAAAACAAAAAGTATTGATACAGTAATAGAAATGTTTAAATTTTAGCAAATTAGACCAACTTTTAAGAATTGTCGCTAATTAGCTTGTCTGTTCTTTATAAATCCTTATTCTAAATACAAATTGATTTAAGTCCTGCATTCAAATCCCAATTATATTTTATAAGATTAAGTTTTCAGATAAAATGCCAATTTAGTTCAAATAAAGTGCTTCATTCAGAGAGTACATAATTTATTGCATTAAATCAATGCTCTATTCATTGCTTTTTATAATTTTTTTTAATTATCAAAATTTCAATAAAATTTTTTAAATGTAAAGCAATTAATATATGTATTATATATTTGAAATAATTAAATGCATAAAACTCTAATGCTAGCTAAAATTTAATGTTAATTGCATTTAATTAAACGCAGTTTCACATTTACAAAGTTTGTCACTACTATACATCATATTTGGTAAAAAGTTATATAAAAAATAAAGTTTTTAATTGTTGTCATAACAACTGAAACATTATATGACATAAATGTTTAATAAAGTACTTCAATGAGTGAAATACATTTAATTATTTACTGAAAATTAATTAAAAATTAAGATTTATTGCAAAGTTCAGTCTTACTGTGCTGTATAAGTATTGGGAAAATAGTTTTTATTTTCAATTATATCGCTAAAAATAATTAATTAATAGAAACTGTACAAGGCAGATTGTGCCGTAGTTTGTCATGATTAAGTGAAAAAGATATCAGAAATACTGTCAAATGCAGACAAAGCTTAGAATGAGCGCTCATTTGAGAATAAATGCGAACTTATTATTATAACATAATTCTGGTTTTGCAAATTGCAAGTAGCTTGCTCTATTCTCTATTCACACTTATAGGGACATAAAGCCGGACAATATTCTGTTGGATGAATTGGGCCATGTTCATATTACTGACTTCAACATTGCCATCGAATTAGGTCCAGAGCCTAATCACTTGGCAACTTCAATGTCCGGCACTAAACCATATATGGGTGAGTTGTTTGGGTCAATACATCCATTGAATTTTTAAAAATACAAATTCTTTTTTGGATTATTCCGATCAGATATAGGATAATGATATAACATTTGTTATAATTTGTAGATATAGTTCAATTAAAGTAATCTGTAATACAAATAATTTTTAAAATCAGTTGGATTTAGAGACAGTATTTTATAATTAATATTAATATATTGCATTATTGCAGTTTAAAACTGTTTACATAAAAAAATTTAATTAAACCCTAGCTAAAATAATTCAACATAAAAGTAAAACAGTTTTTATAGAATAAAATTTTTGATAAATTATTAATTTAATTAAGGGAATATTAATGATGTTATTTAAATGCATATAAAATTAAGGCTAAGCAAAATTTTAATTATAGTAGCGATATGATAGTAGTTTATTTTTAAAAATAACAAATCAATAACTTTACTTAAAAATAAAAGAACTGATAGTAAAATTGTATATTATCTTAATTTAATGTTTAATCTATCATTAACAAATAACTTAATCAAGCAAAAACGGTCTTTAAGCCTAATTCCTTATCTTCCATCTTGTGACCCAATATTTATACGATATATCTTTATATATATATACAATATATAAGCCATAAAATGTAAGCCATTAGAGTAAATCTGACAAAACAAATGGCACACAAGTGTATGTCCGGACTTGAATTTGGCGACATTTTCTCCAATCATAACATTTTTCTCATTTTCTCTCGACTTTATGTTAGTCACTATAAGAAAGTTAATTATAAGCAGACATAGGGTCGTTGCGGACACCAATAAATCTAAATTGAGTTATGGGATACACTTTAAGGCATAATTTGTCATTTTATTATAATAACTGTCATCTTAGTGTCCGATGTCATCAATTGGTTCATCACTTCTTCTTCTCATTAATCAATTGTGAAGGAGAAGTGTTTGAAAATAACTAATAATTGCAATTAGTATTAATTTTGAGACATAACTGTACGTTCACTATATGGTTATCATATTAAGCGCCAATTTAAACAAACTGGTAAATTAGTTTATTTTAGTTTGGAGTTTGTTTTGTTATATGTTTAACTTAAAATGCCTTTTATCAATAAATTGAAGTAATATTTTGTAAATTAAAATAAAATTTTTAAATATAAATATTAGAAAGAAATATTATATTTAAGAAATAAACCAAAATTTTATTTTGCAAAATAAAAATTTGATTTGAAATCTGAAAATTTATTGAAAATTTTAATGTTTTCAAAAAGTTTGGATCAAATGCGTTCTAAATCTTTGAGTTTTATTAAATATTAAATTATTTGAATTTAAAGTAGATTTTTAAGTATTTTTGCGATTTTAAACTTAAAGTACAGAACTTACTAAAATTTGATCAGAGAAAAATCAATTTTCAAACTCATCCTTAAAAAACTAAATAAATAAACAAAATATTAAATTTTTTATTAGTTTCATACTTTAAATTTGCTAAGTTATGATTATTACAGTACTTTGCAATGCATAACTAAATTACCATTCTGATTTGAAAAAGTATGACTTTTTTTTTATCAACGGCTTTATTTTAAGCAATGGAATTTATAAACTAGAATATAAAGTTCTTTATTTGGTTAAACTTGTTTATTTATTTATTTATTTTTGTTAACGTGAAAAAAGTTTGGATAAATTGCTCAAACTTAATTTAATATTATAAGTTTGTTTTAATTTAATAAAAAGTTGATTTTACTCTACACTCAAATTTCTAATAATGCGATTGAGTTACGAATTTTTTTAATGTTTACATAACATACAAATCAAAAAGAAGCAACCAGATTTACAATAATTTATTAGTTAAATCACTAAAATTTATACAAAAAATACATTTATTTGTTATCCAATTTACATTTATTATTTAAATTCTAATCTTTTTTTTTCTATTAGCGCCTGAAGTCTTCGAGTGTGCTCTGGATTATATTCCCGGCTATTCCTTTCCCGTAAGTGTTTACAGTATTTTATTTATGAAATACTTGATATAAATTATTTATCATTTTTATATTAAAGTCATGTTTTATTTTTTGTCATTGTTTGCGCAATAAGAATACACTTATAAACAAGAGAATTTAATAAAATTAATTAAAACTTTATTTGATAACAAAATGAATAAAGAATTAATATATTTGACAAATAAAAAATGTTTTTGTTAACTAAAGTAGAAGTAAAAGTAAATAGTTTATTAACTGTTTTGGTTTAGATTAAAATAAATTAACTGGTATATTACATTAAATTTTTATTTTAATCTAGTTTGCAAAATTAATGTAATGTCAGATTATATTGAATATGTAAACGAAATAATAGTTTTTTAGTTGAAAACTGTAATAGTAAACAAAAAAATATTAATTAGTTTTTATGTTTGAATCTTTTTTTTATAAAAAAAATTATAAATTAAGTCAAACTAAGGTTAATATGTTAAACGGGATGATCAAAAAGAATTTTAATATGCGCATGTTTATTAACTTAAGATATAAAGTATGCAATAAAGTAACAAAATTAGCTAAAAGTGGCAAATGACGTTACGTTTAATAATTCTGTTTCTTATATAATTTATTAAACAATATTAACTTTTACAGATTAAGTAAATATATACTAGCTTAAATATTGAGTTAAATAGTTTAAAATAAATCAACAACAAAAATAAAAGAGATTTCAGATTTGATATTTTGTATTAAATTAAAATTTATAAACTTTTAAACTTAAATATAATCAATATATATATTTAGTCAAATATTTATAATAAAAAGTAGAAAAAAACAGTAAAAAACAATTGCAATTTTTGACACAAAAATCCTGTTATTTAAATAAGCATGCTAATATTTCAAAATCAAAAATTACTTTATTTATAAAAAATAACAAATTTTATTGTTTAAAAACATGATGAAAACATTTAGGTAAAATATGCGCACATTACAACTGTAATAAATTACTTCAATTTGTTTTAACACTAGCAAAGTTTAACTGAATAATATTCTAATAAAATTTTTCAATATTAAGTATTATTTACACTAATAGACAGTTTGTATTCAAAACTGGAGACGACTGTAGAATGCAAATTTAAAATTATAATTTTTTAACTTGATATCTTGAAGATAATTTTAAAAACTACACTCGTAATGCCTTGTTGAAATAAAAAATTAATTTAAAAATAACTTGGAGTATTCTATAAATAAAAAATTTTTAAGTTTTAAAATATTAGCATGCGTATTAAAATAACAATGTTATTTAGCAGAATGGTATTAATGTTTTATTTGTATCATATAAATATATACAATATTATTATTTATGCAATAATGTTAATAAATTATTAGTATAACTATATTGGATATTAATATTAATATCTACTCAAACGAACTTATAGGCCGACTGGTGGTCATTAGGCTGTTGTGCTTACGAACTATTGTGCGGACAGAGACCATACGATATCCATTCGACAACACCATTAGATCAGGTGCTGACAATGCAGAGGAATGAGTGCCCATCGCTTCCATCCCATATATCCCATTCACTGGCGCACGTCATACAAAAGTTGTTAAACCCGGAGCCAAACAATCGAATTAGTCGTATAAGTGAACTAAAGCGTTGCTCTGCCTTCGCTCAACTCGACTTCGAGGCTGTGTTGCGCCGACAGGAAGAACCCATATTCATACCCCCAAAGGATCAGCTCAATTGTGACCCGACCTTCGAATTGGAGGAAATGATTATCGAAGCGAATCCATTGCATAAGAAGAAGAAACGACTGCAGAAACAACAAAGTATGAAACGGATTGCCATTGAGCGCCAGAATAGCTCTACATTCTCGGAGACCGGCGATGAAGAGATGTCGGCGAAGGAGAAGTGCCTCGAATCCATCCATCAGCAGTTCATTGTCTATAATAGGGAAAAGTTAGTCCATTCTTACAATCATTGTCTCACAATCATGAGAGCACGAGAGCACGAGAGCACACATTGTCTCAGAGCCCACATTGCGATCACAATTGTGATCCATTTACTCAATACAATCAATAGAATCACTCAATTCTTTAAACATTATTCAAAATTCAATTTTATTCAATTCAATCAATTATGACTAAATTAGTATAATTAATATTCTTGCTTGATTGATTTTAAATATTTCGAAATAAGATTGAGTATTTTTGAGGTTAAAATAAAATATAAAAACAATATATTTAAATATAAACTTATTACTTTTTTGATAAGTATCTTTAAAATTTGACAAAAATAATTGAAAATTTATTATTTATGATTATAAAGTGTAATACAAATAAATATTTTCTTTATTTTCATTAATATTAATTCAAAAAAAATTGAACTCTATAGTGGAAACCAAAGTATTAGTTGAATTGTCTTAAATCAAAATTGTTTGTCCGGTTGAGCTTTTTTATTTATATACAATATATTTTAGAAAAAGATTAAGTATTACGACTTCATATTATATTAACATTGGTTCAGTGACTTTGAGCATCAATACTAATACTAAAATTCATATAAATATACAGTTTATTTCAGATATAGTAAATAGCTCGATTCTGTAAAATTTATTCACTATAAACTAGATTCACTAGAAACGATTAAAATTCCATAATACATTTGAGTTTGGCTCTTAGAAAATTGCTCACTATAAGCGGGTATTCACAATAAGTCAGTTTACACTAAGCGGGATAGACTGTAAATAGCATTAAAGTAAGAACGTGTACAGTATGTACAGTACGTACAGAATGTCTCAAACACAAGACAAACATAGCTAATGAATTTAATTCATAAAATGCATTAATAAAATATATATTATACTAGTAATATATTATAATATTTATTCTTTGCACGAGTTGTCTCAAATATTATTTGTGATTCTTATGTGAAGTGAAATAAAAATTCATACAATAGAAAGAATGGCCAAGTTGAGAAATGGAAAACATTTCACATTTTTACTCTATAAATAAATTTATTTGATTTTGATATATTAAATATTTTTTTTAGCGTTTAGAGCTAATAAATTATAGCTAGATAAATATAAACAGTTAATCAATAAATTATATTCAAATAAATTTAGAAAATTAAAATTAACAATCTGCTACTTATTATTTCTTATGCCCAGATTATAATCCCAAGTCAATCTTTAGCTATATTTGATTTAAATGTTTTTAGTAATTGTTAATAAATTTCTTAAAACATAGTTTTTTAAGTAAATAAATAATCTGATATAAGAAATCTTTTTAAATTTTGCATTGAAGCTTATTATAGTTAAATTAAATTTCTGAATAAATAGTATATTCATTATTATATAAATTAGATGTTTTGAAAATATTAAACAAATTTAATAAAATGATAGTAAAACTGAAGATTATTTTAGTATTTCAATGTCATATATTGGCCAAAAAATAAAAACATATTTTTTACATAAATATACATTAGTTTAGATTAACTTTCCTATTTATGCAATAGAATTAATTTATTATTTAAGTCACTTATTTAAGTTAATTATTAAATTTCAAATTTAGCTTGTCAATAAATACATGTACTTTGAGGCTTTTGCCAAAATTTGAGGAAATGATTTAATTTAATTTAAACGAACATGTACAAATTAGAGAGGCTTAAGTTTACTATTATTATAGTTTGTTTAAATCATTTAAGTAAAAAACATATAAATTTAACTTTAGATATACTCTAATATATATTAAAATTTATATATAAATAATAAATATATATTATATATACTTTTGAATTCCAGGAACAGTATGTGTTAAACTAATAAAATATTTAATGTTTTAATATTTTAATATTTTTAAATAAAATTGCATTATATTATTACTAATAATTAAAACTTACAAGTTAGTTTTATAATTATAGTTAAACTATGATTATTATTAAGATAATAAATATACAAATACACTAGAACTTGAAAATATTTTGATTTAAAAAAATATTAATTATTTTTGCTAAGTTTTTACTGTATTTTTTAGACTCTTGAGTTTAGATTTAAAGGACCTTGAACATAAATTTTTTATTTTTTATTAAACAAGTAAATAAGCATATTTACAGATTTAAATTTATTGCATTAGTCCAAGAATGTTTTAAAAATTATGATTGCTATTTTTTATAACAAATTACTAATAATAAAATTATTTAAATAAAATTACAGAGAATTGCATCGAAAGAAAATGGAAGAACGCGAACGTCTTTGGGAGGAAGAGCT
The DNA here is from genome assembly GCA_034693685.1 of Belba bartosi. Taxonomy (NCBI): domain Eukaryota; kingdom Metazoa; phylum Arthropoda; class Arachnida; order Sarcoptiformes; family Damaeidae; genus Belba; species Belba bartosi. The sequence continues at coordinate 8,636 of JAQFXP010000687.1, forward strand.
GCAAAAAGTTATAAATGACTGAAAACTTTGTTTCAAACGCCTCGAACCGAAACTAATCTTTTGAATATTTCTAAGTTATAAGAATAAAATCTTGATTTTTATGCTAATAAACCAACAACAAAAATGCAAATAAAGTATTATATATATACTATATATATATGTACATATATATATATTTATATATAAATGTAAATGAATAAAGTGTTAATTATATGTTAATTTGCTATTTCGTGAGAATAATCTTTATATACTTTAAATACAAATCATGTGCTGTTTAGACTCATAAATAAGAATTCAAATGTTTTAAGAATTCTAATAAATAATTCTTATTTTTTATTAACAATTTATAAAACAAAAATAAGTTATCATATATATAAATAGGATTATAAAAAAATCTTAAAATTTTATAAATTAAAAATTAAGATTATTTACGAGCTTTAAATAAATAAATAATTGCTAATTTAAATTAATTTTATTGTTGCAATATTATTAATTTATTTATTATTTGTATTAGTGATAGAATAAATAAGATTTGATAGATCTGACTCATTGACGAACAATTTTGAGTTAAATCAGTTTTAAATTAAAATTTGGTTAATTAATAAAGTACATTTTTATGTGCCATAAAACACCAATATTAATAAATTATAATAATTAGTAAACATTGACATTTTATAGTATATAAAAAATACTTTATTAATTATTTTAATTTAGCGTTAATTTAACTCAAAATTGTTTCTCAGAAAGCCAGATCAATTGAATTTTGTTTAATATGTTACTGATATATTCGTAAATTAAACATTTCTTAAAGTATTTTTGTTATGAAAAAATGTGATCAATTTGAATAATAAATTAAATTAAAATTTATTTATTTGCATTTTTATAATTTTATTTAATAAAAATTGATTAAATTTAATGTAAAAATAACAAATACAAATTTTAAAATTTGTTCAAATATATACAAGTATATTATTTAGTACTTTATTAAATATTCTATAGAATATTCTGGAATATCCCAACGCTTATCGCCATCTGATTTCATGCAATTATTTTTCTATAAGTGGTTCTAAATTTAAATCAAGAATTTACTGCAAATTCTGCTTTAATCTGAAGGTTATTTATGCCAATAATAAATATAATAATTTTTTAATTAGAATAAATTTGAATATTTACATTTTATGTTTGCAAATAATAATAAAATTCAAATTAATCTCTTCAAGTTAAGAAACTGTGTTTGTGTATGTATTTGGAAACTGTTTTATTGGTTTTATCTGTTGTACACAATAGACAGTAGAGACACCGATAGGCATAGATTAAAACTATATCTAAAAGTCAAAGTTAACAACTTTTGAAATTACCTTGACAAATTGTGAGTCATCAATTTGTATTTAAAATGTGTTTTATATTTACAAAAATAAATTAATTAACTCGAAGATTTTTCTTGATTAAAATTTTTTAATATTTTGGATTTAATTTAAAAATATCTCTATTTTATCAAAAAACACATTTAAACGCAAACAGAATAAATAAAATTAAAAACTATTAAAAACTATTAATAAATGTTATCTCTTTATTGACACCATTTGCATTGAAAATTGATTTAAATAATCTAATCATTGAATATGTCTATCAAGTTATACTAATTTTTTCTTTATATACAAAATTCATTGAATATTATGTTTTTACTGTTGGTTTGAAACGAAACAATGAGTTTATCAGAAATTGAAAAAATATTTTAAGACTAAACACTTGGCTTTGACATTGAGGTTAAAATCAATTTTGAATTATTATTATATATTCTGTATTAACTGTGGAAAGAAAGAGGAGAATAAAAAGATATTTAATTCTTATAATTTCTAGTCTTCATAACATTGATTGATGTGCTTTATATGAGGTGTAGTGAACCCGACGTATTGGCATTGGGCCCAAAAACACACTCTCCTCTAAACTAACAACTCCTTCACTACAATATCAGAATATTTTTTTTATGCATTTTAAAGCAATATTTCTTTGTTTAAAAGGCATTAGTTTTAATATACGTGTATAGTATAGACGTGAAGAGCTATTGTAAACTGGCTTATAGTGGCACTGAATAGCAAATAAAATATTTTTATATAAAAACTTTTTTTTACATAATATTGTAGTAATAGTTATGAATCATACAATAGAGTACTGCTATATAAGCGAGGAGAGAGTGAGGGAGAGAGTGAGTAAGAGAGCAGGAGAGTGAGAGAGCAGGAGAGTGAGAGAGAGAGCTGGGGGGAGAGAGAGAGAGAGAGAGAGAGAGCAGAGAGACTGAAGAAAAATACTAAGATATGAGGTATGGCATGAAGAAATAGGTACTAAATACTGTCGACAGTGATAGGAGTAGGGATTGGATGGGATTCTAATGCATAATAATTTTAATAAATTGACTCATTTGACTCTGCCTTGAAAATCAGGTTTTCATTCGCACCGCATATTCAGACAACACTTTTCTGCCAAAGCATTCGTGACATTGAAATATAGTTTGTATTGAATTGCATGTAAACTGCATTTGTGTTTCCAAGTCTATGTAGTCGTAATAATTATTATATAATACCTAAATATTTTGCAATCGCAAAGAGAAAGAGAATAAAAACAAAAACTTTTTGTGATGTGTTTGATAGCTCTGACAGGACTTTCAGTTTCTTTTTACGTATTTTTTCTTTTTCTTTTTTCTTATTATATAATTATTTTCTTAAAATTGTATATTTTTATCCAAATTAACTTTGTTGATGAAAACCCCGGCGAAATTTTTGGAATCCTATTTCTGACAATTTTAAATGTTATAAATTAACACAAAAAACATATAAATTATTGCCAAAAGTTATGAATGAATTGCAGCTAAAGGTATATGTGATCGGAATATAAAGACATAAAATGACAGTTAAATATGAAGAGGAAAGTGTTGTTAACCAAATAAATAAATTATTGAACTTAAACTTAAACTTGAAAATTTTTTAATTATGCCTTTCGAACGGTATTGCTAAGCAAAACAAAACAAAACAAACAAAACTTCTATTTTTAAATTCTTAACAAAACAAAAAATATATATATTTTTTAAATATAAAAAAGTAGCAAGGTGCCAAGATTTATTTAAGTTTTGTTAATTAAAAAAAACATTGAATAAAATTTTTAAAAATAGAGATTTGAATTTCAGTGTTGCTAACAATAAAAAACAATTAAATGACAAACAATTGGTTTTATCTAAATGTTTGCAATGAACTGAATCGACGGCGCAGTCAAAGACGACAAAACACCGAAGCGTTCGCTGTTGGGTGAATGAGAGGCCAGTGCTGACGACAACTGCATTCCCGAACAAAACAAAATATAAAAAATGAAAATTCTCGAGAATTATGATTCCTATTCTAACACGAATTGAAAGCGCGTTTGGGTATTGTAGTAGTAATTGGGCGCAGAATCGAGCGCCAGCTCTCGTACCGGTGGGTCGGGTCTAAGTAATGTAGAGTTAAATATTGTGTGAATTGAATAGAGTTGGCAAATACGTAGTTGTTTTAGGTATACCTACTCTACCCCAATCCCAATCCGAATGTCTAATATAATATACAATATGTACTCGTATTCGATGTATTCGATGCGGCAATAGTTTTGGTACTATTTTTCTTACGAAATGTTCTCTTAGTTTCTAAACTACGCAGTTATTGCTCTGAAGAGCTGTTATTAGGACTTTAATTAAATCACTCAATCGACTCAAGTTTTGCTCTCAATTTTCATTTGTCAGACAATTATTTCAATCCAAAACTAATATCAAAATTATATCTCTGTTTCCAATAATTACGAAAAACAGTCGCTTTTTATCTCCAATGAACTTTACATATGTTTTAATCGCTTTCTAAATAATATTAACTTCGCTTTCGTATTGACATTAATCTGAAAATTATTGTTAATATAATAATTGAATAAAACTGAACATTAGATCATTTGAATGATCCGAACATTTATTTCATCAGTGATTAAATAAATTTTTGATTTGATTTTGTGTGCAATCAATGAGACGTAAAAAAAGTTTTTAAATAAGAAATTCTAGATATGACTGACAACTGATAACATGAAACTAAAATTAGTTGTGTTTCCAAACGACAGCTTCTGATTGCATCATAATATACGGTAAGTCTTATCAATGTAATGCCTATTCAATGACTAAACTATTTTTCACTTTTTGTTCAATTGATTATAATTAGGAAAATATTATTCCTTTAAATCAATTCAATTAAGAATTTCTATTTTTATTTATATTTAAAATTAATTAAATAAATGGATTCTATAGCGGAATCAGCTGTTAGTGTATCGAAAAAAGTACTTAATTTTCATCAGTCATCAGATATCCGATTCAATAGACACTATACTGTAGTATAGAAAACATTGAGTTTGACGTCAATTCTCGGATTTCACAAAATTCTTATTAATTTTTATAAATTGTGTTTTGTTTATGAATATTGCAAAAAAGAATTTTCATCCCGATTGGTTTGTTGTAATATTACAATTAAATCAATCTTGTTTATATATGAAATGAACAATTTTCAATTCAATTTCCTCGACGTAATAATATTTGATTTTGAGGCAAACCTTGAATTTACAGTAATTTACAGTAAACTCCTGTATATTAGACATCAGATACAGCACTACTTGTGTTTTTGCCTACATTTCCCCATTGAAAATATTTTAACTATAACTTAACTAAAAATATTATTTAATTTTTTACACTAACACTACCATTGAATAAGTTGTGGGTTTTTTAGAAATAAACTTTTTAATAATTTAGTACTAATACTAAAACTTCGTTTTTTCTTCTTTTTATTTAGTTTTTAATGTTTTTCTCGAGAATAGCAAAAGAATTTGTATTTATTTAATGAACATTCGTTTGGGTTTTAAAGCTTACATTTATTTTCAAAACAATTGACTCAATTCTTTGAATTAATATAAATTTTTAATTAAAGTATTATTCGTTTGCTTTTTGTACACAAATTTGTTTATTATTTAAGAGTATATTAAAAATTTATCCAAAAAACCTAAAATACTGATTAAATGTCTTTTTTATTTGACATTAATTTAAACAAATAATTGCATAAAAAACTGAATAATAATAAAAATATTGATGAATTCATAGAATCATTATTTGTAAATCCAATACATTTAATGTCAATTTAAATGTTGATAATTCGGTAGAGTTGGTCGTAGACGTCATTAGACATTAGTATTGATTTAGATTCGCACGCATTCGCCCTAATGGTCGTCACTGTTTGCCAGAACTCACTCTTCGAAACAACTCTTTATTCCTATCGACGAAACACTAACCTTGAACTTGAATCGAGTTTTATATATCGTCTCTCAATAATGGCTTGCCTTGGCTCACTCTGCCGATGCTGATGCTGGTGCTGCTGGTGCTGCTGCTGCTCTATCTGTGCCACCGCCAAAGCACTGTTGCCGGCGCAGAATGTAGAATGCACAATGACGATTTCTCCCGCATTCTCTCTCTCTCTCTCTCTCCCCCACTCTCTCTCTCTCTCTCTCTCTCTCTCTCTCTCTCTCTCTCTCCCTCTCTCTTGCTCTCTATTTCTCTCTTCTCTATTAAAATATAAAAATAAAAATTTATTAATAATTCTATAATTTCGTGCAGTTTTGACATATTATTAAATTAATAGATGTCTCAAAAGTTAAATCATAAAATTCTTCATTAGCTTTAAAGATAATTATTGTTTGATTATTATTATTCTTAAAAATCTCAATTAAAACTAATATTAAATCAGAATAAAAGTACAAAAATCAGTTTAAACTTTTAATGTTGTAATTGTGCTGTTAATCGCAGAGTCCATACAGTTCTAGTGCGGAATCTATGGCTATTTTTAAACCTCAAGTGAAGTCCGTTTAAAAACAGCGACGACTGAAGAGGGAGTTATTTATTGATTTCGCTAAATGTCATTTCAATTGAGATATATTTGTTATATATATTTATAAATTGCTTTTTATTTTTTGTTATCTATTCATTAATTGTGATAACAACTGAAATAAAGTTCAAAAAATGCTTTAAAAATATCTATGATATTTTAATTATAAGTTATAATTTATAACTTAATGTTTGTCTTAAACGTATTGTATTTACTTTTAAAAAGACATTAATAATTCCCGTCTCTCTCTCCTGCTCTCTCTCTCCTGCGCTCTCTCCTGCTCTCTCTCCTGCTCTCTCTCTCTCTCTCCTGCTCTCTCCCCCTCTCTCTCTCCCCCTCTCTCTCTCACTCATCCCCCGATTATCGACTTTTAGATGTACTTCAAGGACAGGGTATATAAGAATTTAGCGCAATCTTGATCTTAAGTCTTCGACTTTTTTCGTATATTCATGTCTTGTAAACTATGTTAGGGTTGACCAAACTGTTCCGTTCATTTCAGAACAACAGTAAACATATTATAGATTATAGTGTGTTATTAGACTCGTTTATTATATTCTTGATTTTCTTTAAATTCATTTACAATATGTTAGACTTTAGACATATTTTTATATAAAATCGATTTATAAGTCTTTATGTTTCGATTGAATTATAAAAAGAAATTTGTAATAAATTTTATTTTATAATTATTTTTATGAGTTTTTAGTTTTGCGAAATATAAGTATAAATGTAATGAATTAATAATTATTCGTTAAATACTATTTTTATACTTACAGTTTGTTTAAGTAATGATTAGTTATACGCCTTATAAGGATTGATATAATCAATCAATAAAATTACAAAACGTTTCATTCAATCATTTCTTTATTTAAGTCAAAACTAAACAATTAAAGGCATTAATAAACAAAAAGTTTTGAACTAAAACCTTAATTAAGTTCATTATTAAACAAAACATTTTGATTAATTGTTTCCAGTTAAGCATTTAAAAATTTATTTTAATTAACTTTAAAACAACAATAACCTATCGGTTATAAGTTATAACTCAAAATACTTTTCAATATATAAATTCAATTCAACCAGATATTAATTTATTGAAACTTAAATTTAAAAAAATTCAACTTTTCATTTAAACAGTGCATAAAATTAATTGTCTGTCAGTACAATAAATATTGAAAAAATGTTCAAATTGTAAGCTAGCCAATACCTGTTCGTTAATTGAACAAGCAACTATTATACAGTATCTAATGGGTTGCAATCTTACAGTCGTTTATTTCAAATCGAGTTCTTTGTCTGAAAACAAATCCAATTGTTTAGAACTAAAGATTAAATATATTTAAAGCAAAAAAGTTGGCAAAAAAGAGAAAACATAATAACTTTTCCCCCATTTCACTGAACAAACTTCAGAATTGCTTTATAACTATTACTTATCTAAAAATATTTAGACTTTTTTTCATTCAATTTCTCATTATTTAAAATTCGATGCTTTGTTACGTCACTAATACAGTAGTAAACGGCGAGTTGGAAATTGAAGGCTTGTTAAGTTAACCAGTCCTCCAGACCATTTCTCTCGTTCCTCTGTCTGTCTGTCTGTCTGTCTGTCTGTCTGTCTGTTTAACTCAATTCCAAACAAATGAAAAGAAAGTCTAACTCTAGAAAAGACAGACAAACAGTGAACTCAAACTCTTATTTTCTTTTACAAATGCAATGATATTTCAATTTTTTCCAATTATCTGAAACATACAAAAAGCCTTGAATTTTGGTGTTCTTGAGATTCGTAACTTTTTATGTTCGCCAAATTTCACCTGAATTGTGAGCTGTGATAGTTTGGGAACTTGATTAGGCATTAATATATTATGCAGTATATTGTTGAAAAAAATTAGTAACATACATTGTTGGAATATAAGTGATTGAGATATGTCAGCAATTTTGTTGTTTCCTTTCGTATGACTTACAGAATATTTGTTCGATTATTAGTTTTTATATTTTTCCATTAGTTTATTGTCTGCTTTTTTGATGTAGTATTTGGATTTTTTTTATTACTATCTCAAAAGACATAATGTTTAAATGTATTTTTTTTAAAAAGGGTTTGACTTTTTAAGGTTTGTAGTTTCAAACAACAGGTAATTATTTGCTGCAATTAGAGACAAAAAAACCAAGTTCACATTATTTGAGAAAAATTTATTTTATTACAAAATTATATTTAATATTAAAATGTTTTGAATCAATTGAAAATGAATTTGCGCGCAAAATATGTTTTTGAAAAAATGACAAAAATGTTAGATCTAATAGATTTGACTTCAATTAATTCTGAAGACATACTAATTATTCATTACTGGAAAAGAACGTCTCATTGAAGTGATTAATCTTTCGGTTCTTTGCAGTCAGAGATAGTATTATTAATATTTTTATGCCTTATTTCAAAAGTAATTTTAGTTTTTTATAGCTTTCTAACCACAGTCTGTAGAGTCGCTGTATATTTAAGAATTAACATCACTTTCGGTGTGTCTGCAGAGCATACCTGTGCTTAGTATTCAAAACAGTTTTCTTGCGCTTCAAGACTGGAATACCCGTTCAGTTGATTATTTATAAATTATAATTAAATTCAAGTTAAATCCTTAAACTTATTACGTCGTCTGCAGTACTAGTTTTGAATAAAATTTTGTTTTTATGAATAACTGTTTGGATTTTTGATGAGGAAAAAGGCGTTTCAAATTTTTCATACGATAAGACATAATTTTTATTTAACTCACTTTTTCCCGTAATGTTAATTATGCGGATTCTGTTAATTTTGGAGATATCTGAAGGGAGAGGGAGAGGGGAAAGAGGGGTGAGTAGTGAATAGTGTGTAATGAAATCGATGAACAAATACTGCTTTTTTGTGATTACTTAACTGTAGTGTATATCTGATTAAATTTCTTTTGTCTTTTCTCTGTTTTATCAGTGGATTTGATGATTGTTTTGTATAAATTCAATAAATGAATTGATTCCTACTTAATAGAAATGGATATTACAGCGCAGTGTTAAACAATTTTTAATTCAGTTTATGTTTGCTATCCTTCAAATGTATATTTGGGTTAGTATTTCATTTTATATATAACTTTTGAATGAATGCAAAAAATTGTTTTAAAGAAATTCTGAAACTAAAATGCGAGTTAACACCATTAGAAAAATTAGTTTATCTCTTCACTTGATAACTCAATTCTATTCATAATGGGTTTTATGTTTCATACCTCTCATACCTGGCTATTAATCACTAGATAATCGACTGAATAGGTGTTCAATTGCACACAATTTTTCAATTAGCAAATACTTTTTTTTGCCCATTAATTGCCAACTTATTACATGTATTTCTATTGTCTATTATTCGATATTATTTTAACTATTGATATCTCACATTGTTGGTTTCACTCGAGGTCTCATTGTGTTTTAAACAAAACAAAACAAATTTAAACTTAAAAATTGAGTGTAAAAGGACTGATATGTTTGTCATCTTATCTGCAATTGATGAGAGGAGTCCACTCATGGCATAACCCAAATGCTCTATTGAAACAGCAATGCCTACGACTGAGAGTATATAAATGTCAAACAATTCAAATTGAATGTTAAAACAGAGTTGAGTGAAGTCGAGTCGAGTGTCGAGTTGTATCCCAGAAATAAAAGAATTTTTTATGACTATTGTCGGAAAAAAGTGGTTTACGAGACAACACTTAGCCATTAGTCGATAAATATACTTTAATAACTATATTAATAATTCGGTTGTTCTGTCGTTCGTCAGTAGGAGTGCGTTATCGGTGTTGGCATGAATTCCATATCATATAACGCAATCTTTATTGGATTCTATACTTATTCCAAATGTTTTTATTATTTCATTTTCTTAAGTTTTCTTTATATCTCCTAAATTGCGATACTTTTTACTCATTTATTATTGCGATTATATATTAAATATGTATTAATTTTTTCTAATTTTTTTCTTTAGGCAATTAATTATTGTCGACGACTAATGGTTTAAGTATTTGCTACATCGGCATTGGAAAAGGAAGTTAGACAGTTATGCCAGCACTGGCAAAAACTACTACCTGCTGTCGCACCTGTCTATAGCTATGACTGATTCTTCAATGACTTATAAAAACGAATTTTTTATATTAATTAACGAATTTGTGACTTCGACTGCCCGTAAGTTAATGCACTTGTTATGTATGTAGAGAACGACGAAAAACTGTACTTTCATTTAGAAATATGTAAATTATGTCGCATTTTCATAAAAATTCAATCAATTCTATCATTCAATTCATAATTGATTTGAATCGAATTGTGTATCGACTAAAAGAGAGGTACGGAACGAGTGATGTTTGCCTGGGTACCACTCTGGGTTCACATTGGCTACCGGTGTCGGCCACTGTTGACCAGTGTGGGCACCGGTATCACCATTAGAGCAATTGTGAACACAGCTGGTGGTATCTCAGTTAAATTTAACTCATTTATTCATCCATACCTAACAGTGCCGCACAAGCACTGCCACCACTGCCTCCACTGTCTCTACTGCCTCTACTCTACTCTATATCCAAACTACTTGTTCTCTGTTTTGCTTCATTTTAAATACCTTTGAGTTTCTCTTTCCTTATGATTCAAATAACAAAATAAAAAAATTATTTTATTTTGGGCTAAGAATTGATTCGATGCTCTGTTGCAAGAATTCGTTTCTATGACAACATTCGTGTTCGTCATCAGCAGAGGAAGACTTCTACGAATATTTTGTTCGCTTATCTGTTGCCTCTTTCTTCTCTCTCTTTCTCTCTTCCCAACTCTCTCCCCTCCCTCTCTCGCTCTCCTTTTCCCCAATTTTGCTCTTGTTCTCAGTTTTGGTCATTTAATATATTCTTTAAATGTTCATTACATTCGTCATCTGTTTCTAGAATTCAAATATATTTTAATTTTAATATTTGTTTTCTATTTAATTCATTTCCTCAATCATATCAATAACTTTCAAATCAATAAATCTTTTATTGTTTTAGTTATATACTGAGTATATATTTGATCTATTCGTCTGTTTTATATCTCAGATAAAAGTTATTCTTTTAGTCGTATTTTGTGTTTGAAATTTGATTCTAAAAAACATTTTTCTTCATCAAAACCAAAATAATTTGTACAAAAGTGTGAGAAAAATGAATTCTAACCAAACGACGCAATGATTATAATGTCTATCGAAATGGTATTGGATATTAAGTATTGGTCTGGTCTGGTCTGGTCTGGTATGTTGTGCACAAATATGTTCCCTCACCTCTAATTCTCTTCTCTCGAATTTCATTTTTCTCCATATTATTCGTGATTTTATTTATTGTTTTCGCGTAACTTTTTTAAAAATTAATTCATTGTTTTTACACAAATTATTTCAACAGTTATGTGTGTTTTGAAGTTCAATGTTCTTCACAATACTATTTAAATACAAATCAAAACTTTTTTCAAACGATAAACTATTTCTGTGAAACACTTTATATGAGTTGTGTTGCGATCCGTTGTATAACTTTATACTGTATTTAATATTTGCAAAATTTCTCTTCGGCCGACCCTCTCGTGTAATGTAATATATCCCCACTCTATGAAAAAATAGTAATAATTTTTTCACTAAATTTTTCCAAACTTTATAAAACCAGTGCTTTATATATAAGTTTTCAGTTTCATTCTAACCTCTCTATTGACTGCAACCAAACTTTTATTTATTTAAATTCTTATAATTATATTAATTTTTTGTTTGTGGTTTACTATTTGCACTAAAAATTCTCTTCATTACAGCGTTTGCAGGTTTTTATATATTATTTTAATTGTAATTAATTTAATGAAAATTAAATTAATTTGATTTGAATGCGCTTTCCATATGGTATAGCAGAGAAAGTTTATTAGAGTTTTAATGTCGACTCGACTTCGCATCAAAATATAAAATGCCTGCAATTGACTGTAATTAAAGAGAATTATTAGAATTTGTATTTTTTATTAACTCTTTTCGGAAATTAAAGCCAAGGGTTTGTATTCTGTGTTTGATTTGATTCGATTGCCTTCTCTTCTCTTCTCTTCTCTATTCTCTGGAATTAAGTTCTGTTTTATATTTATTCCATTGTCTGATCAGATAACGCATGAAATAAGTTGTTTTGCTTTAGGATTCTGAGCCACAACATACTGCACTGTCCTCCCTGTGCGATAATTATCTGGTATTGTAATTGGTCTCACAATTGTCTGAATGCCGCCAATGCCTTCAATGCCTTCAATGCCTCCAATGCCTCACTCTCTCGACCCACAAACACATCGCACAGGCATTTAGTTGAGTCCTAAAACTGTTATTTCATAGATTTTTGGTTTGTTTTTATCGATTATTTTATTTATTTAATCGCAATTAACACGAATTGCGTACCATTTGTATGACTTCTCACTCATACTAACCATTTAATGCATTTCTCTTCCAAACAAATCACTTCTCTTTCCCGTCGCCCGAGAATCGTACCGAAGGTCTTGTGCTGTTAAGTAAAGATTTGCAATAAGACATCGATCCACTGCTATAAAGAAATTAATTTGATTTAATTGTATTTAAATATCGAATCACTGGTAACTTCGTTCCAGAACTGCATTTTACACTGGATTTTGATAATTCTTTCAGTTTGTTGTAAATGCATTTATTTGGAGCGCAATATATCAGTGATGATCGCATCGCACAACTCATTTATTTTAAGTTTGAAATTAATTAAACCAGAACATTTTTTAATTTTAATTAAATTGTTTGTTTTTTTTGCAGTTTTTACCATTTTTACATTTGTATAATTTATAATTCAACTTGTTATTTTTTTTAAAATAATAATTTTAAATTAAATTTTTATAATGTTTTAAAAACTTATTCCTATTTTGTCTTTATATAAATATATTCAAAATAAAATTCTAAATTATAATTAAATTTTTGATTAATTTTGTTTTATTATAAATTCAAAAGTTTTGCCGTTTTTGGATAAAAATAAAATATTATTTAATTTAAATATAACTATAAAAATTTGCTAATATAATTTTATATATTTAATTTTTTTGTGTATATTTTTAATAATTTATTCTATAATATACATAAAAAAATTTGAATTACTTTTTCAAGAGTATAATAATTTAAATTTTAATTTATTTTCATATCTGAATCGATACAAATATTTCAAAATTATAACTAATGGATAAGTTTGAAAAAAGGTTTGATTTGACAAAAATAGATTTCAATTGAATTCATTACAAAACAGCATAACTGTAAACAAGTTTCAAATACATTATTGTTGTAAAAGTTTGGAAAAACAAACAATTAAATATTTATATAAAACATAAAACAAAAATTTATGTAAATAAAAGGTGCCCAGATTAAAACATTTTGTTTATTGAATAATAAAATTTATTACTTTTTTACATTAAGTAATAATTTGTTTTTCTCTACATAATAATCAAAAATGGACAAGAACAGATCGATGATAAATGGTGTCTGTGTCTGGCAGTGTGGTTAGCTTGGTTGTTCCATACAAATATAAACAACCTCTATCCGCACAGCCCAGATATCGGTACCAGTAATTCGGCGCAAAATATCTTCTCAACTGATTCGGAAATTTTCATTTCAATGCAAACTCTTATTATGAGTCAATTGTTTGTGTCATTAAATCGACTCAATTCGTAAATTAATAAATCACTTATTACTAAAAGCAGTCATCATTTCAAAACGCCTACACTTTTATTTTTTCGCAAAATATTTATCATTTATTCAATACTTGTTTTTTACTACCAATAAAAGAAAAGATATATAAAAAAAGATAAAAAAATCAAATATTAGTTAAAACCGCAATAGTTAACAAAATACAGTATTCAATACTTTTATATCTCTTTTCATTTATATTCCAATTTCAGTACTTTTATTGTTTTTTTATCAATTAATTAAATGTGTGTTTTGTTTATCAATTAAGTTATTGCTAAAATTAATCTGTTTTATGCGCTTTTTTTTTATCTAATTCTATATTAATTCTTACCAATTAGTGCTGTTTTATGGAATTGGTTTAAAAGTCAATCAAAGCGATTACGAATGACTCAAATCGAGAAAAAGTTCAACACTTTATTGGATTTAAGAAAATAACAACTTTATATAAAACATTGACTGAATAAACTGCTAATTTGTTTTGATATCTAGCTAAATGTAACATGATAAAATGCATTAATTAAATTATCTTTTAAAACTTAATAAATATATTGTGCAATAAAATATTGAATAATTGTTTGCATTATTTTAATTAATTTGCACTTGTACAATACAGTAGTTATTAAATAAAACATTTAAATAATATTTTAACATAAATATTAGTTTTAAAATTTATATAAAATTAACTAGTCATTTAAAAATTAGCTAGACTTTTTAAAAATTAATTAATCATTAAAAAAGAACAACGTATTAAATTAAGAATAAAACAATTCATTTGTACCAAATTTACTCGCATTTAAGTGCAATTAAATGTGAATTTCACAGAAGGAGTCATTTCTCAGTATTAGAGTATAATTGCAGTTTGTTTTCAACTATTTTTAGACTTATATTGAAATTCACATATAATTGCAGTCAAACTTTTTTGACAAAAAACTGTAACTAAAAGTTAAATTCTTTTAAATTTATTTTTATTTCTTATAATTTGTCTTGCTAAGAAACAAAAGAAATTATAAATTAATCAAAGAACCGACCAAATAAATCAACGATTACCATGAAAACCTGATCAATAAGAGATTCTAAAATTTATTTCAAATGTCGTTAAAATTATTTCAATCTTTTGATTACTTAATTTAATATTAATTCAATAATTAATTATTTATAAAGCAATCAATAAATAACATTATATTTCAGATATAATTGAAGTGCAATTATATGCGAATTTTACAGAAGGGGTGCATTTGTATTCGAGTATAGTTGCGATCATTTTTTAAATCAATTAAAATCACTTAAATTTACATTTAATTGACGCAATTACATTTGAGTAAATTTGGTGCAAAATTCTAGAATAAAATTTAAAATAAAAATTTAATTTATTATAGAAATAATGTTTGCTTTAAAACAGGTTCAATAAATTTAATAAATCTTTAACATAATTAACAATAAAAATTTAAAAAATTCTATTTAACAAATTTAAAAAATTTTATCAAATTTTTTAAATAGTCATTAAATGAGATTAAATGATCAAGAACGTAGATAAGTAAACTTTCAAACAAGTGGTTTATCAAGCTACTTTTTGGTACAGTTTACATAAAAGTATATTCATAACAACTAATTTCCCTCTGAATATGATTACAATATTTAAGTGTTAGTAATTAAAAATTAATATAAAAATATTATTATAAAAAATATTAAAAACAATTATTTATTTGCAATAAATTTTGTTAATTTATTAATTAACTATCTACAATTAGATTTGGGTTGCTGTACAAGATTAAATAATATTTATAATTGAAAATAAAAATTTGAATTTGTTGTATCAGTGAAGATTGGCAAATATGTGTTTAAAAAACAAGCAAGCACACTTATTTCGGTTATTTAATGTAAAATAGTCAAAATATTCTAGTTAAAAAGGTGTTAAATAATCAAAGTTGCTGTGTAATAGACATTGTTAATTGTAAATACAGAACATTAAAGTGGGTGGCTACCAAGTACAAATATGTTGCTTTTCAGTTTTAAGTAAACAGTAAATAAACTAAACTTGAATATGAACTTGAATATTTTAATTGCTTTAATTTAATGTAACGACGAGTTAATCGTTAGTTTTTCTAATTTTAAACTGATGTCATTTTAATTAACTTGTTACAACAATCTATAAATCAAAATATATTAATTAGTGATTTGATGATTGATTTTTGACACTTAACCAGAGATAACGAGAAATATTATATAAGAAAATAAATTATGTTTTATTTATTTATAAATATTTTAATGATAAACATATTGACAGTAAACAAATCAATGTTTGTTATCTTTATTTATATATTAAAAACCAGTCATTGATTAAGATTAGAAATTTAAAAATTTAGCCGATTTTAGGGAAGAGTTTTCAAAATATTTTTTAAAATTTAGATAAAAATCTATAATAGATCAGGAAAAGAATTTTTTTAAACGCTTAGACTTACTTAATAATGTTTAAAATTTAACCTGATTTACACTATATAAAGTTAGTTTAACTTAATTTAAATTTGATTTTACATTAATTTATGGAAAATTTTCATTTTAAAATTTGTATCATCTAACCGATACATCATAGAAAATACCTTTTCGCAAATTAAGTTCCATGATACAAATGCAAATTTGTAAATTTATGGGGGGAGGGGGGGTTTAACTAATTTTACTTTTCCAAATTCCTAATGTTTCTAATAAAAAATAATTTGATCTATGAATTGTTAAAACAAGTTAATTTAAGTGACATTATTTCAAAATTAGAAATATTAGCAATTATTTTGCCATTACATTAAATATTCTAACTTGCTTGGTTCAATTGTTTTTGGCAGATAACAGTTCTTTGCAAACTAAGACTAAGATAATATGTCTAGTTCTTTGCAGACTAAAATTAATATTTTCATTATAAAAACACAATTATTTAATTAAACATGTTTATCTTGTGCAATTTTGATTTTATAATTTAAAATTAACTTAAATTAAAATTATTTTAGGAATTAAAATTAAAACTAAAACTTTTAGTACTAACAATGCTTGCTAAAATTAATCTTTAAATTATATAAGTTTTATATTATAAAGATTTGTACTGATTAAAATTATAATTTAGATTAATTTTAGCGTTTTTAGTACTAAAAGATTACTAAACTTTCAGTTTAAAAGTTATCGCATATTATAAATGAATTAATTAAACAAAAATTAATAATTGAAACAAAATTATTAAAATAAATAATTATAAACACAAAGAATGGGTTTTCTTAGAGTTTATTGTTGTTGGGAAAGGAATTGAGGGGAGGGGGGAGGGGAGACACTGCCCAGGAAATGGTGGAATAGGGTATGATTGGAATCGACGGCACTTTGAATTAGTAAATCAAATCAGAGCTCTCTCTTTGATCGATATGTTTGCGGAATATGTCTTCGATGTTATGGCAGAAACTCTGGAATTTCCTTCAGAGTTGATGTTATTGGCGGTCATTCAGTGTTATCCCAATTGTGTAACAATCGACTCATCGCTCTTCGCATTGATTTGATCGGCGCTTACACTCAA
>JAQFXP010000688.1:0-25796 GCA_034693685.1 Belba bartosi
AATTTTAAAAAACTTGCAAAAATGGAAGCAAGCAGCATTTTTAAAAATCAATTAAAAGTTAATAATAAAAATCCCGATTTTTATATAATCCTAAAACCGACAATATTTGTATTGCGATTCTTTGGCGGACCAACTGGTCTATGGAGAGGAAAAAGTAACCAAAAGAATACAAAAAGAAATCGATTGACAACTATTAGCGCAATTGTGATGTTAGTGTTATTAAATTTGAGCATAATTTGCGACATTTATTACACATATAAAAAACACAAACACACCAATGATTTTGACGATATTTTCGATATATTCTACATTTTGGCCATTAATATAACGGCAATCATAGGTCTGGACATTCTTTGGTGGCGAAAACAACAGTTGAGAGATTTGTTGGATTTGATTGACTTCGAGCCGAGAATGAGTAAAGACTGGGCTCTGCAGTTCAATAAGAGTAACACCAGAAAAATTACCAGAAGAAATGTTAGAATATTTGTATACATGTTGATATTTTGGATAAGTAATTGTGTAACATGTTTATATCAAATTAAGAATGGTGATATATTTGATTCAGAGTATACTTGTATAATATTAAATATAATTAGAATAATAACCACATTGTTATTTGCTATAATTTTATTGCTTTTTATATCTCTTTCGCGAGTTTTTCGCCTAAAAATCAGTCGAATTTCAAAATTTGTAAAATATATTCTTTTAAAAAATGCCAAAAAAGGCAAAAATCCGGAACCAATTCAGGCAAAACTGATTGAAATTTGGTTTAATTCATATGTAATTCAATTCAAAAATTATGATTTAATATTCAAACAAATTGCGGGATTTATGTATATTGTTTTGTTTTGCTCCGTATTGTCATTATCTGATGATATTATTGCAACGATTACAGAAATACATTCCGAAGACAACACTTTAGATAACATAATTAGTATTTGGGTTCAAGAAATTCAGAATATTTTAGTTTTAATGTCTTTTCTCTACTACTTATTGAGTATTGAACACTCTCTGAGAAAATTAATTAAAAATCTCTATCAGTTGTCATTAGCCGTAAAATTCAATTATTGCAATTTGACTGATATTTCTTCAAACAAATTAAGTCAAAAAGTAAGTTAAAAATATATTCCATTAAATTCAAAATTTATTTTAATTAAAATTAAAATTATTATTATTATTTAGTTTAAACTATTGGCCGAAACAATTGATAAAAGAGGACTAAATTTATCAATTTTTGGATTAATTTATATAAATCAAAGTTTAATCACAACTACTCTTGGTCTTTTAATTACATATTCAATTCTAATTTCTCAATTGTCTAATTCTTAAATTAAAAATATTATCAATTCATGTTTTGTAAATTTTATTATTTAATAGTATTTTGTTTGTAATTTTAGTCTTTACTATTTGATATATTGTATTAAAAATTTAAATTAGCAAAGTTAACATTAAATATTGTATTCAAATTTTATTATTTTTAATCCTTATATAAATATTTATTAGTTAATTATATAAATAAATAATTAAATAAAAATTTTTAGTTTTAAATTAATGTTTTGATGTTATTTTCTAAAACTTTTATTAAAACTTATATTCTATTTAATATATAGAGTTATTTTTATTGTTATTTTTATTATTATAGAATTAATTTGTATGCAATTTAAATATATTTAATATAATAATTAATTTCGACGTTTAAAAAATTGTTATTAATTATTACTGAAGAAAAATATAAAAATTACAAAATTAAAATTTAGCTTTTTTCTATCCAAATAAATTTTGTAATATAAAACATATTTTTATACCGTATTCCCGATCATACACTTGAGTGAAGCAGACCATATGCTCTTATATCCCGGGTATATCGGCATGCCCTTATTAGTAAGGAATAAAATCAGTTTTATAAATGTTTTTAACATTAATGTAAAACAGTAAAATTTTGTATAACTGCATGTGTTTAATTATGTATTGGTTGTTTTTATTAAAATAATTAATTGTCCAAAATATAATCTTTAAAAATATTACAATAAAACAAAAAATTTCTTATTTAAATTTTACTTTTACTCTAAAACAGTTGAAATATTGTTAATTAATTTGTGATTAATATAATTAATAATAGTATTTTTGTCAATTTACTAATTATATCTAGAATTTTGCTATTTTTAAACATTTATAATAAAATAATTCCAAAAATAAAATTTTTTATATCTCATATTATATGGGCATGCCCATAACACCATAATTTTTTTTGTATTTATGGTTAAACTCACTTATAATGGCATGCAAGTATATGCGCGGGAATACGGTAAAACAATTTGCAGTTTACAAACTTATTAGTATTAATATCAGAGGTCTCCAACTAGTAAAGTTCAAAAGTGTTAGTTAACTTTTTTATTGTCTATTAAACATATAAAAACAGTAAACATGAAATTTGCAATAGACTGGCAAATACAGTATATGGTTTTGCATTTATTAATAAATAGTAAAAAAGCCAACTAACACTTAAAAATTACATTTTAAAAACTTTACTAGTTGAGACTTTTGTTAATATTAAATTGGGCATGTTGTAAAATATTAATGTTTGCAATGTATAACCTTAAGTTCTAATTTTATGTTTCTAAAATTATTAGTAATGGTTTAATTGCTTAACAAATAAATATCAATTAACTAAATAAACACAAGTAATTATAAAATAATTTATGAATTCATTAATAAAACAAAACATAATAAATCCTTTTAAATATAATCTAAATATAAGTGTTTTTAAATATCAAAATAACCAATGGGTGGGAAAAGTTGTTAAAATAACTAAATTTATACTAAGTTTTGATTAAATCTAGTTAATTTAATTTAATTGCAAATATTTACAATTTTACAATTTCTCTTATATCCCTAGGTTTTAATTAACAAATTATCTTTTTACTTATTACAAATTATACATTTTATTCTTTGATGTGTTACACCCTCTCCCCCTCTTCGCCTTCCCCCCTTCTCCCACTCTTTTTAATTTATTTTATTATTAATGTTTACTTAATTACAAAAACAATGCAAACACTTTAAGTCAATTTATTGACTTTTTAACCAATTAAAACTATTAATGTACTCAAACCATAAATTATTATTATATTTTAGTAACAAATATTATAATATTGAAACAAAATTACATTTCCAAACATTTATGCATTAATTTATTCGAAATATATTCTACAAAATTTCAAATTATCAATTACAAAACTTAGTGACAAAAAATGGAAATTGATAATATCTGTAAAGCTCAAACATCAATTAATTTTAATATTAATAAAAATAATAATAAAAATCCCTATTTCTATACAATACTAAAACCGACAATATTTTGGTTAAGATTCTTCGGCGGACCGACCGGTCTCTGGAGAGAAAATAGTTATCAAAAGAAGACAAACCAAATAAAGTTTAAAAAAATTATTGCATTGGGAATGTTATTGACACTAAATTTGAGCACAATTTGTGGTTTATACTTGATCATTTCATGTAATCCATTTAACGACGGAATAGGTTTTAAAGAAATTTTTAACCTATTCTTTATTTTGGCGATTGATATGACGGCAATCATAGGTCTGGACATACTTTGGTGGCGAAGACAACAATTGAGAGATTTGTTGGATTTGATTGACTTTGAGCCGAGAATGAGAGAGGAATGGGGTTTACAGTGCAATGATTGCAGCGCTAGAAGAATCAAGAAGAAAAATGTTCGATTGATAATAGGCTTGATGGTATTTTGTTTGATAACTTCGGGAAGTTGCATTCACGATTTGGTTGACAATTCCATTTCAGAAAATCCAATCATTGATATTGTTTTAACTTCGACTAAAATAATAACTATGATTTCATTTGCTATTATTATATCGTTTTATATCTCTCTTTCGCGAGTTTTTCGGCTAAAAATCAGCCGAATCTCAAAACATGTGAAATATATTCTATTAGAAGACGCAAAGAATGGCAAAAATCCGGAACCAATTCAGGCAAAACTAATTGAAATTTGGTTTAATTCATATGTAATTCAATTCAAAAATTATGATTCAATATTCAAACAAATCGTCGGATTTATATATTTGGTTATGTTTTGCGCCGTTTTGTCAATGTCTGAAGAAGTGGTCGAGGCCATTTCTAATCTTGAGTTAAACTTTATTATTTTAATAACTACAACATTTACTTGTTTACAACAATTTCTAAACCTTTTTGTCTTGGTTGGTTTTCTCTACTCCATATCATGTGTTGAACACACTTTGGAAAAATTGATTCAAAATCTCTTCCAATTGTCATTAACCGTAAAATTCAATTATATTAATTTAAATGATATATATTTGGATAAATTAAATCAAAAAGTAATTTCAATATTTTCATATAATATTTTATTTAAATTAATTTTTATATATCTTTTTTAGTTCAAACTATTGGCCGAAACTATAGATAAGAGAGGACTAAATTTGTCGATTTTTGGTTTAGTTCATATCAACCGAAGTTTAATCGTAACCACATTTGGTCTTCTCATATCTTATACTATTGTAGTTTGTCAATTATCCAAATTGTAACTTACCTATTTTACAGATATAATTCAATTTTAATAAATATATACTATTTTAAACGTTTAAACTTTAAACTATTACTTTAAAATTTGAGGTATATTGTATTATTTTAAAATTTTAAACAATTGTAACTTTTAATTTAAAACATAATTTAGATTTTTAAATAAATGAAAAAATAAAATTAGATTTTATTTTCAAAATTTGTTTCATTAAAATATAAATTTTTTATTTTGTATAAAAATTAACATATTGTTCTTACTAATTATGTGCCCCACTTAGGTTTTGTGGTTAAATTTTTTAAAAGTATTTTTTTATTAAATCCAGTTTAAAGTTATTTTGCCTGTTTAAATTGCAAAATTGTTTGAAACATGTTTGTAATTTTATTTTCCTCTATTTTCATATAGTTTTTTTTTAATTTACTATTTTACTTTTAGTTATACTCACTTTGACTTGGCTCAGCTTGATATAAATAAAAGTTAATATTTCTTTGTATAACCTTGATATTTTAATAATTATTGATATTTTAGTATAATAAGCACATGATCAATTGTTTCATACAAATTATAAGTGGATAACAAACAAATTAATAAAACATTAAATATTTTACGTATTTAATAATGAGATCAAACACAAAAAAGTTTTTATTAATTAAAGAAAAACATAATTATTCCATTAATAAAATTTTCCAAGTTTAAGTGCTTTTTAAATATAGAATTCATTTATGTTTAAATTAGTAAAAAATATTTAAGCTAACTATGTATTCAACTAGTTTTCAGCTACTTATCATGTTTACCATGTCGCTTAAATTAAATAAATTATTAAAACGACATTACTTTTTATTTAAATGCAACTTGATTGTTTTCCAATAAAGTATTTATAAACTCAATTACTACTTATATAATATTGTTCTCACTCAATAATATGTTTAAAAATAAAAATTAATAATCAAAATAATTTCAAAAATGGTAGTAAATAGTATTTTCAAACCTCAACCTCAAGTTTATAAAAATCCCGATTTCTATAGAATACTAAAACCGATAATATTTTTGTTGAGATTCTTCGGCGGACCAACTGGTCTCTGGAGAGACAGTGTATACCAGAAGAAGCCAAACCGAATACAATTGACAACTATTTGTGCAATTGTAATGCTGTCGATACTAAATATTAACACAATTTTTGACTTTTATTTTATGATTCTAACCGTTTCCAATGGCATTAGAGATTTTAAGGATATTTTTAACATATTCTTTCTTTTGTCCATCAATATGACGGCAGTCACAGGTCTGGACATACTTTGGTGGCGAAGACAACAGATGAGAGATTTGTTAGATTTGATTGACTTCGAGCCGAGAATGAGTGAAGACTGGGCTCTACAGTCCAATAATTGTAGCGCCAGAAGAATTAAGTTGATAAATATTAAAATAATAATATACATGCTGGTGTATTGGTTATATACATGGGCGACATCAATTAGCAATTTGGCCGGATTTGAAATTTTAAATAACAGATATATATGCACATGTTTAACTATCCTTAAAGTTTTAACTGTTTTATTATTTGTTTTAATTTTTTTGTTAATTATATCGTTTTCGCGATTATTTTGGCTAAAAGTGAGCCGAATCTCAAAACATGTCAAAAATGTTTTGTTAAAAAACGCAAAGAAAGGTCAAAATCCGGATCCAAATCAAGCAAAACTAATTGAAGCATGGTTTAATTCATACGTAATTCAATTTAAAACTATTAATGTATTATTCAAACAAATCGCCGGATTTATATATCTCGTAATGTTCAGTTCGGTGTTATTATTGTCTGTAGAGGTAATTAACACAGTTGTCAGGCTGAGATCGGAACAATTTTCAGTATTTGGCCAGATCAGTATTTGGTTACAAGAAATCATGAATATTATGGTTTTAACCGCTTTTCTATACTCGTTATCGAGTGTCGAACACGCGTTGAGAAAATTGGTTAAACATCTCTTTCAGTTGACATTAGCCGTAAAATTCAATTACCGAAACTCGACTGATGTTTATTCAAATAATTTAAATCAAAAAGTAAGGAAAAAACATTTTTGAACGAAATTTTATTTATTTTATTTTTAATCTAAATATATATTTGTATTACTTTTTAGTTTAAATTATTGGCCGAAACTATACATAAAAGAGGACTAAATTTATCGATTTTTGGATTAGTTCATATCAGTCGAAGTTTAATTATAACTACTTTTGGTCTTCTCATCACTTATACAATATTAGTCTGTCAAATTGCTCGTGTTTAAATATAAATCAAACTATAAAAGTATCTAAAAATATTATATAAAATTAAATATAATTTATATGTTAATCTAATAATTTATGCCTTAAACTAAAGACAAACCTTTTTTATTTCATATTAAATAAAAATGTATTAAATAATTTACAATTTTATTAAATAATTACGCTTAAACATTAAAAACAAAAACAATAAAATTAAAATATAAGAAAATAAACAAATAAAAAAATATTTTTTATTATCAAATTATTTGACTAAATAAATAAAATAATTTTTTTAAAATATAAAATTAAGTTTTAATACTTTCTATATTAATATAAAAATATTCTGGTTACAAAAGTTTATTATTTAAGATAATTTAAAATGAATAAAAAAATCTAGCTTAAAAGTCAAATTTGACCTAAAATATACCGAAAAAAATATTTAAAAATATATTATCTCATCTGTGAATTTAATAAAAATCAATTAAAGACAAATAGTTAATAAAACAGTGGTTATTCTCAAATTTTTTATTTTGTTTGTGTCTAACATTATTTATTAAAAATAATTTCGTGTTAAAACAAATTATTAAATTATATATTAATTTGATTAACATTAAAATTTATAGAGATATTCTAAGCTGAATAAACTGACTTGTTACATTTACTTATTTAGTTATTAACTTATTAAATAATTTGCATTGAACTTGAATTCTAAAGTGCTTGTTAAATAAAACTATTTATAAAGCTTTAATTTAGAGTTAATTGATTTAGCTCACTTTAATTTAGGTTTTATTTGCACATCAATTAACTTCAATTTTGGTATAATTTCTGATATTTACTTAAATAAATCATTTGATTAATTGTTTAGTATTATATCAATTGGTTTGAAAAAAATTAATAAATTATAGAAATAGAGAAAACATCGAATCATTTGAATACAGAAATGGATATAAAGACAATAACAAAGAAGTCAAGCACTAAGCCGTGCAAACCATGCAATTTCAATCATAACTTCTATTCAATTCTAATCCCAACCATATTTGTGCTTCGATTTATTGGCGGACCAACGGGCCTCTGGAGACTGTCCACCAAAACTGGTCACTACCGCAAAAGTGTATCGAAGTTTGGTTCGATGTTAGTGCTATGGCTCGTCAATGTGGGTGCGATCGTCGACTGTGTCACTGCATATGACACTCTAACCTGTCCAGATAGAAATTTTGACGACAATAATAATCTATTATTTGTACTTGCTATGAATGTTGCCGGCGCTCTTGCACTCGACATACTCTGGTTCCGAAGACGACAACTGAGAGAAATGATTGAAGTAATTGATTTCGAGCCGAAAATATGTCCGAAATACGACTCTGAATGCAAACGACAGAGTGATTTGCAAACGCGTATGAAATCGATTAAAATGCTTGTATTTATGCTAACATTTACAGCATTTATGATCTTTACGGTATATCTGACCACGGACAAAAGTAAAGTTAGCTCATCCACGATTCTAATTTGTTTGAGGTCCTGTGCTATTATGGTGTTTGCTATAATTTTGTCGTTTTTTATCTCCCTTTCCTGGATATATCGACTGAAAGTCCGTCGAATTAATCGATATTTGAAACAAAAACTGATTGAAAACGCAAAGAATGGCAATAATCCAAACCCAAGCGACGCTAAATTGATTCAAATTTGGTTTACGTCTTATATAATTCATTTCAAAAAATTTGAACTAATATTCAAACAAATTGCCGGAATCTTCTATATAGTAATGGTTTGGTCTGTACTCTCTTTGGCCGAACAATGCATTAGCAATATATTGAACTCAAATTTGGCTGAAATTAATCTGAGAGACATAGCCCAAGAAGTGCTTAGTATTGCAATCCTAACCTATTTTCTATTCACGCTTTCTATTGTCGAACACTATTATAACAAATTGGTTAAACTTCTCTATCATTTGTCGCTAATTATTAAATTCAGTTCAGATGACACTGATTGCGCACTTTTGAGTAAAAAAGTAGGTTTTTGACACTTTTCTGCAAATATTAATTAATTAAATAATTTTTGTTTAGTTTAAATATTTGGGCGAAACAATCCATAGAAGTGGTCTAAGTCTAACAATTTTTGGTTTAATTCATATTAACCGACACTTAATTGTCTCGACAGCCAGTCTTTTGACCACTTATACAATTTTGATGTATGAACTGACTAATGGCGAACACGTTTTGATTCATTAAATTTAAAATCAGCGCTTGTGTTGACTCAAATTTTTATTTATTTTTTCTAATCTAATGTAATCATTTATTTTTATTAGAATGTTTATTTTAAGTAAAATAAAATTACTTGTACAATTTAGTATTTATTGAAAGTTTAAAATATAATAAATCTTTAAACAAAATTTGGTGGCCAAGCTCTTTTGTTGTGTGAATTGTTTATGTTTTAAGAAATTAATTAACAAATTATTATCAAATAATTAACAAAAATATTGTTTCTAGAATCTGAAACATTGATAATTAATAATTATTATAATCATTTACTATTATGCCAAAACATAAACTCTATTTACACTAACAATTTATTTTGATTGCACGAACTAAACAATTTTAAGCACAAAATGCATTAATTATAGAAAAAAATCTAAATTTAATTAAATTAAATTCTCGAAACAAAATATTTGAGAAAACAATTGATAACTGAATATTAGATTATCAAAGAATGATTTTTAGACATCGAGTCGACGTTTTATTAATATTAGTTTTGATTGGATTTCAATGCAATAAATGCGAGAAAACAGAAGATATTTTGGATATATTGAGCGATACGACAGTTGCCATCATTTTAGTCGTCTTATTGATACTGTTTTTGATATTAATTGCATTAATAGTATATTTCTATTATTTCAAACGTCGTCTGAAGAAACCTAAGCACAAGTTCGGAGAATTGAACCCAAGACTCAAACTCAATATGAAAATACTGGAGCCGTCTATGGGTTATGAGAAGCTGTCCGACAGTAAACTCAGTAGTGATGGTTCGGAGGCCCAAGAACATCCGACTAATAGAAATGATATCAAAGTTAAGACAAGTGAAGAGAAGAAAGAGTCGAAATAAGCGCTACTTTCACTCGTTTTGATTACATTTTAAAGAAAATTTGAATTAATTTATTTTTTCTAATCTAATGTAATTATTTATTCTTATTAGAATGTTTATTTTAAGTAAAATAAAATTATTTGTACAATTTAGTATTTATTGAAAATTTAAAATATAATAAATCGTTAAAAAATTTTTGTGGCCAAGCTCTTTTGTTGTGTGAATTGTTTGTTTTAAGAAATTAATTAACAAATTATTATTATTATCAAATAATTAGCAAAAATATTGTTTCTAGAATCTGAAACATTGATAATTAATAAATTATAAAAAGAGTCGACAATTGGTTCGATCGGAAAGTTTACGAATCGCTAATAATTAAAGGATTTGACGAAAAGTCAATTCTTAATAGAGATAAAGAGATGCAATTAAAAGCGGTTTGGAATCATATAATACCAAAACACTCGTGAATTCACATATTGTTTCAATCAAATCAAAACTTATTTTTAAATAATATTTTATTAAATATATCGTAACTCCCAATGAAGGTTCTTAAAGAACCGAAAGCGCGAGAGTTTTAAATATTAGCGCTTTAAGAATGTTTATTAAGAATGATATATTACACGAAATCAATATATTTTAAAAAATTCAAGTAAGCTATTTTGTTGACTCACATTTCAACTACAAAACGCTAACAAAATATTATAAAATAGTTATTTAGAATATAGGAAAATTTGAATTTAAATCCGAAAATTTTCAACGTGTAAAATTTATTTTGCTTTTAAAATGAAAACTAAAAGAGCTGGATTAAAACTTCAATTTGACAATTTGAAGTCTTTCTAAATATCAATAAAACTACATTGAAAAATATTTATTAAATTTTCATTAAAAAAATTTATAAGTCAAAAACCGTAAAAATTGTTAAAATTTTAACGTTGTCATAGTCAAATGAAAACAAAATTAAAATGTGTAAAATATATCTTTTATCAATAGCTAAAATAAAATTATAAAATTAGTTGTTGTTTAAATTAAATTAAATTATGTTTTAATTGTTTTTAATTATATGATTTACAAAATAAATTTGATTATAAACTCTATAAATAAATGTTAAATTATAACGAGATACTATAATAAATTACAAGTTATAGTATTTTAACAAGATTAATTATCTAAAATCACATCAACCATTACATCCAATAAATCTCTTACATATAATCTTAACCACAAACTCAATAAAGCGCCAAAATATCGATAAAATCGAATAAAATCATTTCAGACATACGGTCGTCGCCGAAATTAATTCCCAAATCTAAATGCAATTTATTTACATGTGCTTGGTTAAATTAAATTATAACTTACTTTGCGACTATGGAATCATGGTAAGCACAAAACACTTAAAGGAATTTTTAAAAATTTATCTTAGTCTTGAGTAAAAAGATCAAATCTATTTGGAAATATTTAGCATGTTTATTAAAAATGTCAAGTAAAAAAATTGTTTAAAATAAAAAACAATCAGATAAGTGTATTTTTATTTTTTAAACTTTTATCTTAAATTATTTTAACAAATACTAAAAGTTAAAAAATATAATATTTGTTAAACTCACAAGTCGAGTATCCTTGGTTATTTTTGAATAAACAAATTTTTAAAAGTATAATCTTAATATTTTAAAGTTATTTATAGTTTTAAAATAGATAAAATTATTTAACAAAAAGATTTTAAAAATTAAAACAAATTTTCTATTTAAAAAAAATTTAACTTTTGTATTGTGTATAAAATTTTATTATAAGCACTACATTCTGTTTTGTGATTAATAACAATTGTAGTAAATGTTTCGGGTTTAAAATTGTTTCTGGTATATTAAGATTATAATTTTAAAATTTTGTTTATTTAAAAATAACCAAGGAATCTATTATTATTTCAACCGTATAATTTTCAAGGTTAAAATAGTTGTTTGGCAATCCTTAGCGTGCAATTAACATGATTATTACTTGTTATTAAATAAAAAATGATTATTTAAGTTAATAAGAATAAGTAATTGTTGCAAACAATATTTGATAAATAAAACTGTCAGGTTACGTCGGGTAGTTAAACAATCTGCCCCTCTGACAAGCGAGAAATAAGTTTGAAACACATTTATTTTGATCAAGTAACATTCAATTTATAGATTATAAATTATATTATTAATTAATAAAGTACATTACTTATTTATCATCAATAACCAATACTTAATATATATTAATATAAACTTGATCAAAACTTACTTAATATATTAATATAACTTTAAATCAAACTTATTTATTAAAGAAGCAAAATTGCTTGACATAGCTTGACAACTATTACAACTATTTTGTAAACTATAAATAAAATTCTAGATATTTAAGTACTTTTAAATCTTTAATATTTAAAAATAAAACATTAAACTAAAAAATATATATATAATTATAGTTCTTATTAATAACAAAATTGTTAAAAATTCACTATATAGAAGTAACCAGCAACCAAATGGTAATAATATCCGTTTGACGCTGGCATGCTTTGTTATCCAGAACTCTATCTCCAATTTTATTTAAATTCAAAATATAAATAATGCAAATAGAGATAGACAAAAATTTTATTCAGTTTCTACATAATATTTACACGATAAAATGATTGCAATTATGAATCATCCTAGAAGAGTCCTAGAAGCCAATTAAAAACCACTTTTAATGAACGTCTGATGGGTTAGTTTAGGTCAAGTTATAACAATTCAAATAAGTTGTTACAATTTTAAGTGAGTTATTGAATTTTAAATAAATAGAGAATGAGATTAAATGTCAATAAGCACACGATGTATGCGAATAAACATTAGTTAATCAGATGACAAAGACAAAGACAACGCTTCAATTTTTTAACATAAATGTTTATTTTTTTCCATCATTTAAATAATTTTTAAATAATTTTTTAAACACGACTTATAAATTATGGCCACTTTTCAGCGGTCGATCTGATTTACTGATCTGGTCAGTAGACGCGCGTTTCGGTTGCTTTACAGCAAACCGTCGTCAGTACGTTTGATTCGGCACTAACTTAACTAGATCAAGTTAGAATAAAAATTCAAACCAACACGACTTGCAAAACTTAAACTTGAGAAAAACTATGAATGTTTATGTTTGGATGGCTCTGTTTAATAAATTATGATTGTTTAAAAAAACATTAAAGAGTTTTGCTATAAAACAAACTTATTAGCATCTAAAACCATGTAATATAAACTTGTTTCACGACAAAACTTGAGTAAACTTTAGGATTTTAAGAACTGTAACTAATGTGTAAAATTTAGATAAAATTTTTGCCCATTTCTATCTGCAAAGTTTTAAAAATATATATAATGAATACTTTTAATTTTCAAGAAAATTGACAAAATTTGTACGTTAAAAAAAATTTTAAAGTAAAATTTGAGCATACTAAGATTATTTAATTCAAAAACAAAATATAATTTTAAATTTAAAACAACAATGAATAATGTTTATTTAATTATTCACCTGTTAAACAAATATAAACATTATATTAATAGTATTGACACTAAATGATTGAATCGATGTAATAATTTAGGAACAGTTGATCAAACAATTCAAAACTGAATAATAATTAACATTATTTCCTTAAATAAGATAAAGATTTACAAAAATAAAATACAGTTTAATGACAGTTAACACAATTTAATGGATAATATAATCAAATATTTAGTTAATAAAACGTTAAATAAATAAGAGATAACTGATTAAATTTATGTCAATTGAATGACATTAATATTAAAATTTCCATCAAATTTAATAATTTTTTTAATTTTAAATCTATATATTAAAATTGTATCAAAACAAAATAAACCAATTATTTTGCTTAATCTCAAATTTTTAATTAATTAATTTGCTTATCAAAAAAATTTAAATAACAAAATTAAAGCGTTTAAAAAACAAATAAATATTTCTAAAATTGACATTAATTTATTGATTAAGTGTGTCATTAGTAATACAACATTTTTTAAATTAAATTAAATTTATTTTTTAATTTGCATGAAAATGTGATTTTAATTAAATTAATTTTGACTTTAATTTTAATCCAAACATGAATTAATTCATCAAGGTAATGCTTAATTATTTATTATAAACAGAGCCTCTAATAATTTAAATTTATCATTATAAAATAACTTGTTTAATAAATAAACCTTGTTAATCTTTGACAATCTATAAATTAGCAAGTTATAAAAATTAATTACAAATTAAGTTATCTTTTAATAGACTAAAATTTATATTAAAGTAAAATCTAGAAATCTTTAAAGTTTAGAGTCTAAACAAATATATAGTAACAAAATATTTGAAATAATTAAATTATAAAACTCTAAAAGTTAAATAGTTTAAACTATAATTGATCTGGCCAAATGGGAAGCCTATTTAATAAATTTCTCATTTAATATGATATTCAAAATCAAGTTTTAATTATTTAAAAATTAAAATATTATTAAATTTAAAATCTTATTTTAAACAAGTTAAATCCAGTATGACTCATTTAAAACTATATTTAAATAATCGAATAAATATTTTTGCCTGTATACTCTAAGTAAAAATAATATAGAAAAAAAAATTAAATTCATTTTAAATTGATTTACTTTACTTTTTGAATAAATGCATTTGCAAAATGATTTTTATTGTTTTTATATTAAAATTAATTAAATCAAAACTTAAGTAAAATTTTAATTTAAAATACGATATAACTAAATAAAGTAAGCACAGTATTAAATTTTTTTATTAGCAAGACAAATGTTAGTCACATTGAATTTATATTTTTGTCATAATTAAATAAATTTTCGCAAAATTTTTAAATAGTATTTTTAGTTTAATTTAAATTTAAGCTAAAAATCTAAAAATAACCAAGAATTTTTATTGTCACAATTTCACAAGTCATATAATTCACTTTCTAACTTGTTGCTCAAAACAATGCAATTAATGACAAATAGATATTAGAGTTGACATAAGTATTTCAATTTGTTGTTTTATTATCCGAAACTTTTCACAATGTATCATTAACAAAAGATTTCAACAAATCAAATTTCAAAAATGTCAACAAATGCCTTAAATATTTTAACAAACAGTTAATTTTATAACAAGTACCAATACATATTTTATCATGTTCTAAACAAGTTAAATTAAATAAAATTTTATAATTTTAATCAATGTCAAACTAAAAATATTTAATTAATTGAAATTATCTTTATCTAATTTAAAAATTAAAAAATAACTAAAACTGTATTTAACACTTTGTTATTTTTACATACAAAACAAAATTTAAATATTTAAATCTGAAAATGTGTCTTTTTACTAAAAATAATTACTAATTTTTATTCAAGTCATAAACATTAACTTACGGTAAGATTAAATCTTTAAAAATTATATTCAATAAAATA
The DNA here is from genome assembly GCA_034693685.1 of Belba bartosi. Classification (NCBI taxonomy): domain Eukaryota; kingdom Metazoa; phylum Arthropoda; class Arachnida; order Sarcoptiformes; family Damaeidae; genus Belba; species Belba bartosi. The sequence goes on from JAQFXP010000688.1 coordinate 15,331, forward strand.
AACAAGAAAAAAGTAAAAGATAAAACAATTAAACGAAAATAGAAACTCTTAGCTATTATTGTCTGCAATTATTATCTTAAAATAAATATTAATCATTCAAATCATCAATTGTTATAAAGCAGACAAAAATCAAAATAATTTTTTATAGAGATCTCAAACAATGTCAACAACAAAAAAATTGCAATAAATTGATTGATTTAATAGAATAAAAAATTAACAAGTTAAAATAATACTACACCTATATTAAAATCTAATTAAAAGTTTTAAAAATTAAATATATATTAATCTCATCGTTACATAACGATATAAACAAATCAAAACGCGAATTGAAATAAAATATAATAAAAAAATATTTGGCTAGTTGGAAAATAGTAAGAAAAAAATCTAATTCTTGCTTAAACTGAATGCAATGCCGACCTCTATATTAAATTAGGTCGCGATTAGTGTTTAAGTCTTGAAGTCTTGATATTTTAGTGGTGGTGTTCGTCGGCCTCAATATGAAGTTCACTGTTAGGACTGAACCCATGTTTTGGTTTTCAGATTCAAAAAACCATTTCATTCGTATTCACACACTTGTGATACATAAAAAAGTTATATATTTTCTCTTTTTTTAGCCGAAAGTCCAGTTTTGCCAATCATTTGTTATGCGAGCAGTCATTTGTCAATTGCTTTACTGGTGTTTGAGACTTCAAACACAGTTCTGAAGCAATTGTTTGCTAAAAAAAAAGTTTTTTCTCATTATGTAATATTTTTTGCATCTTTTCTACTATAAGACTTTCAACTCTTTTTATATACAAAAAGTTATTTTGTGTTAAACTATTTAAATGTATTATTTAAATTAAACATAAAACTTAAATTTAATAATTTGGTAAAACTATTCACATAATCAGTAAATTAATATAAAGTTAAAATAACACAATATTTGTAATAATAGTAATAATAATAATAAGATCTGAAAATGAGTTTCAACGAAGTTTTGCCGACATTTGGCCTAAACTACTATTTGCACGACTTCTGGGAAATAGAAGGCGACCCCCGGATCAGTGACAAGATGTTCTTCCGGGGCGGGCCATGGACTACTTGGTCATTGATTGCATTCTATGTGTATTTCGTGAAGGATTTGGGGCCAAAACTAATGAAATCAGTCGAACCGTTCGGTTTACGTCGACTGATGTTTGTCTATAACTTTACAATGATTTTAGTGAACGCCTGGTTTTTCTACCAAATCGTATTCGTCTTCAACTTCGGACTCGACCTCAATCTCATGAACTTCGAACGGCCGGACAAGTCGGACACGAGTCCGAAGACACTGAGCATCATACGGTTGGCCTATTTGTTCTTCATCTCGAAATTGGTTGACTTAATCGAAACCGTATTCTTTGTTTTGCGCAAAAAACACAATCAGATATCGAATCTTCACGTCTATCATCACAGTGTCGTACCATTGATGACACACTTAGCCATCAAAGTGTCACCGATTGGCGGACCCGCGACCCTATTCCCACTTCTTAACACTTTAGTACATATCGGTTAGTATTGACGACATTTTTTAATTATCTTTTAAATACTTCTATTTCTCTACTTTTTTCTCTTTTACTCTTTAATAGTGAAAATATTTTACAATTTTTATTGTTTTAGTTAATGTCTTAATGTTTAGTTAATAGTTAATCTATTGATTCGAAAGATTTTTTAATTGAATTTTATTAATCTAACCTTTTTATGAGGAAAGTGTGCTTTTACTTGTGCTTTATTAATTAAATTTTGCTGAATTTTTTTTTCTCTGTAAGTTAAGATTTAAATTAATTTTTGTTTTGTTTTTTTATAATTAAAACTTGCTGATATAAATTTTTTGTTTAAATATTTATTAGAAAACGGTTATAAATTAAGCACGACTGTAATATTATGATGAATAGTTCTAGTTAATTTTATTAAGAATTGTTTTGGTGTCATTAAATTAAATTAAAAATTTTTTTTTGACATAATTTTCTACTCTTTTGCTAAAAAAGTTATTACAACTTATGCTAAGAATTGCTTTTTGCCGAAAGGCTTTAGACTAGAAATTTCAACTAAATTAAAAAATTTAGACTTCTATGCTCTTATTTTATTAGCAAGTTTTAAATTTTAAAAAATATTAATTTAAAATTATTTTGTAAAATTAATAATTTTAAAATTTAAAATTTTAAATAAATTTGTTCCTAAAACAAATTAATACTAATATAACATATAATTAGTTAAATAGTATAATTAAAAATTACTAATTAGTTAAATTTATAACAAAATTATTTGACAGCTTCTATTTTCAAATCAATCAAAAACTTAATTTAGATATACTAATCAATTATAATTAAGATTAAAAGTAATTGTTTCAAGTTAAAAAAAGTTTTACTTAACGCTCAATATAATACTTTAATGAATTATTCAAAAAAATGTATTCGAAACAAAAATCCAATCATTTTTATGTCAAATAAAAGGTCATTAATAATAAATAAATTTACAAATCCGTGACTAAAAAAACTTAATAAATAACTCATTCGTTAAGTTATTTATTTATCAAAAAATATATTTACAATAATCTTCATTAATCAATTAACCCGAACATCTATTTGCACAGTTATGTACACATACTACGCACTGTCAGCACTGGGCCCGGGTGTGCAAAAATACTTATGGTGGAAGAAGTACATCACCCAGATTCAATTATTGCAATTTATTATCTTCTCAATTTATAGCGTTATATTCTTCGTTAATCAAAAGGGATATCCGCCTATATTTCATTACCTGGGACTTTGTCAGGTATATAAATATTATTCTTTTTATCTAGCTCAATTAATAATTTAAATTGACAAACTTTTATCATGCTTATTTTGCAGCCGCCATTATTTTTTTACCTTTTTTGGTCATTCTATCGCTCGTCATATTATAATAAATCTAAAATACAATAGTTTTTCTGAATTTTATTATTTTTTTGTCAATTTTATCAATTGTTTAATTTTTTTTGCCTCAAATCATTACCATCATCAATTTTTGAAACTTACTATAACCGGTAAAATCAAGTCTTTTTCGAAATATTTTTTTATTGACTTTTGGAGAAAATAATTGTAAAGCTTATGAAAGAAATGTTTATTAATTTTTATTATTATGTTTTTTATATTGTTATACAATAAACCAATCTTTTGCTTAGGTTTTTATGTGAACTTTATTTTACGTGTATTTGAGTTTTCTCACAGCAATCGAATCACATGAATATATTTTAATAAATTTTATTTAATATTTAAATTTTGTTTAAAAAAGAAAAAAAGTCAAACAAATTATAAAACTTTATTTGTAATTGTGTTTTGCATAACGAAAATATAGTACAAATTCTAATGAAAAACATTTTTATTATTTATTTTTATTGTATTTATAACTATTACTATTTATTACTTAATCTAATTTTAGATACAATAGATAGAGATAGATAAGAAAATTTGATGAATCATTTGAAAAGATAATTATCAATAGTTTATAATATTTGGCTATATCTGTGCTTTGAATGAATTTTTGTTTAAGACCTGCTTTAATAGAACCAAAAAAGTTGAAAATTGTGGTCAAACTAGTATTAAATACAACGTTAAGTATGAGTTAATTTTCAAATACTCTTACGCTTACGTTATGCTAACTTTAATAGCATTTACGCCAATAGCTATAAATATAGCTTTGAATAGAGAATACTATTACATAAACATTGAATCCATTTCAACGTATGTATAAATGTTCCGGATTTTCAGCCAAAAATTTACCAAATAATCAGTTATACAGAAGTTGTGGCAAATTTGGGTTAAAAGTCACTTTAGTCGTTGAAAAGAGCCAATAGTATTGTTTAGTTTAAATTTTTTTTTAATGTTTGAAAGTCATGGACAACACAATCATTATTTGATAAATTTATAATTATTTTTATTACACGTCTTGAATGAATTGCAATTTATTATTAATTTTTAAAATTTTAATTTTAATGTCTGTATAAAAAGTTGTTTAAAAGATAAAAAAATTATTTTGATATTGCCTGAAATGTGTGTCGAGATTCTCGGAAATATTTCCTTGAATAATGTCGATCAACTCAACCAAGTTCAATGTTTCCTAATTAACTTTCAATTTTTGCTCTATTTCTGTGAATTGTATCAATTCTAATAATTGCTCTCATTCTTTGAAAGGGTTAACAAAATAAATACATTTAGATAGATAATTTTATTAAAAGTTAATTTGCAATATAGTTTTCAAATTTTAATTAATTTTTGCAATTATATAAAAAGAATATTCATTATAGGTTTGTCTATTTTATAAACTTAATCTCATACTAATACAGTACAAAAATTCATGTTAACCCATTTCTAACCTCACGTTTTTTCTAACCATTATTTCTAACAGTTAGGCCCACTTTGACTAATTTATTTTTTTAAATTTAAAAATAGATATTTAACAAATTATTTTATTACGGATTTACATTGAAAATTAATTCATAAAGCATTTAATAGTGTATATTAAGCATAAGTTTTGCATCTATTATTAAATTTAATATATTATAATTTTAAACTTACAAGTTAACAATACTATTATTTAAGAAATTAATTTACAAGCAATTAATACTTTAAAGCAATTAAATTTTTAATGGATTTGAATAAATTATTATAATAAAATAAATTTAATAGACTGATAATTTTACTAATTAACAAAAGTATAAAACATCCGTACTAATTTAAAATAAGTTTAATTAATGTTTTTATAATTTAGTTTTAAAAGTAAAATAACTGTTTATCTTAACATGTGATAACATGGAATTTATTTTTTTCTCATCTGATATCATAGTATTTTCACAAATATTATCAATTATTAAAATAAGATACGAATATTCGGGGTCATTGTCAAGATAATTAACATCCTAATTTCAACTCACATTCTAATGCCATTAAACCAATTCTTAGAAATTAATTATTATATTAATGGTTAAAATCAGGTTTATAACGGAATATCTTTTTGTACAATTTTTTTTAATTTGATCTAGAAAAGTAGCATACTATAATATCTATTAATGTCGCTTAAAAGGTATAAAAGCATAATTTAGTTTAATTAAAAATAATATCTGATCGAAAAAACGTAAAATCTATGTAATCTAAAAGCGGGTTGATATTTTTAATTTATCATATTAATTTTAAGAATATGAGCACACATAGTGCAGTGAATAGTTTAAAAAGTTTATTATAGACATCACATGTACTTTATTTATTTATATTTTTATTATTATATTATCACAAGACTCATATGAAATAATAAATATAAACAATTTTATGTAACATCACAGCCAAACAACTAAAATATTAAGCATGCTAATATTAATTTAAACAAATAATTTATTTAAAATGTAAAAAAAATTAATAAAATTAAAATGAAACAAAATACTTTCTAAACTAATAACTAAAATAGTGTGGAATGCTTTTCTGACCTCCCCTTCCCCTGACTGCTGGTTTACCTTTAATTATGATGTGCTTAGACCTGGTATTACAGTTAGTTAATCCATTGAGGATTATCTACACTTGATTGCATCTGTGCAGAGGAAGTCGAAAACCAGTGACAAACAATAATTAAGTTAAACATCAATTTATTTAAAATATTTCATTTTATTATTTAAATTTCAAATAACTTTTTTGAAATAAATCACAAAACGGCTTATATTTTATCATATGAGTTATATAACTTACTTAAAAATAATAATTATTTGATTGGTTTTTATTTTATAATTTTAAAAAATTTGTTTTCATCTTTAATTATAATTTAGATTAATTCCACTTTTTATTTAATCTATTCATTCAATAAATCATTTATTAATTAAACCAAACTTGAACTAAATTATTAAAATTAATTTATTTCTGTGTAACCTTGCTTATTTGTTACTGAGAATAAATTAAATTTGTATCATTTGCAAATTTAAGTTAAAATTAGTAAGTAAAAATTTAATAAAATACTTGATTATAAAAACCAGAAGTAGTTTAAGTTTTACAGTTTAAAATAATTGTTATTTATTTTTCCTCTGTTAAGTTAGCTTGCAAAAACAATATACAAGCAATGTTTAACCAGGTCAGTTTTAAGACATTGCATTTATATTGTTTTTGTTTAGTTTAATTAGCATGTTTAGACTTTATAAATAGATTAAAATATGCCTAAAGTAGCTGTAAATTTTGCTAGCTTAATTCAGACTTATATTTAATAGAGAAAAGTTTGAGTTGCATTCTCAACAAGCGTGGTTAATATATAAGCTGGGGAAGCTATATTGTCTGGTGTGATTGTGGATACATTAGTAGTAGTATTAGCATGGGCTTTTTTCTTGGCCTTACTGTTAGACAACTCATACATCAATAGGCCGTAAGTGAGGAGAAGACTGGCTGTAGTTGTGATTAGACCTCTAGTGATGTGGACTAAACCAAAAATTGATACATTTAGTCGACTTTTGTGTATTGTTTCCGCCAATAGTTTAAACTAAAAATATTAAACAAAAACACATTTAATGATATTTTTTTAATAATTAAAATAATCAAAAATTAAAATAAGATCGAGAGACCTGTTGACAAGATTTGTCCAAGTCAATATCATCGGAGTCATAGCAATTGAATTTAACAATAAGTGCCAAATGATAGATAAGTTTAACTAATTTTCTCAAACTATAATCGACATTAGAGAGGGAGTAGAGGAAGAAAACCAACATGACCGAACAGAATAACTCGTGCAAACCGTCTTCGACCAGATGCTCATTCTGGCCAAACATGGCTGCAATGGTGTCTTCAGCCAAAGACAATATCGACCAAACCATCATTACGTATATGATTCCTGCAATCTGTTTGAAGATTAGATCAAATTGTTTGAATTGGGCCACAAATGATGTGAACCAGACTTCGATCAGTTTTGCGTCTTTTTCGTTCGGATTAATGCCATTCTTCGCCTCTTCTAATAACCCTCTCTTCAGATGTCGACTAATTCGGCGAATTTTTAGCCGAAAAATCCACGAAAAGGATATATAAAATGAGAGAATAATTGTAAATACAAAGAGTGAAACGTATTTAATAAACCAAACGATATAATGAATGTGATATATATTGGCAATTAAACTGCTATTCGAATCACTTCTTTGGATACTAACAGTCGTATTATAGATGATATAAATTGCAAATATAAGCATAAGTGAAAACAATGTAATTGTTTTACTTCTGACTTGTTTGCTGTTAAAGCGTTTCGATTCGGAGTCATATTTGCTGCAGACGTTCGGCTCGTCATCTATCGAGTTAAGCAATTCTTTTAATTGTCGTCTTCGCCACCAAAGTATGTCCAGAGATATAGTTGACGACAAATTGATTGCCGATTGGAAGTATAGATTCATACTATCATTTAAGTCAATACTGATTGTTAGAGTAGTGTAGATACAATCGCAAATTGTACTTAAATTTATGATAATTAACATTAAAATTGCCGCAAATCTTGAAATAAATCGTCGAAATAAACATCGCTTACTATTTGGCATGTCAAATTTCCAGAGACCGATTGGGCCGCCAATAAACCGAAGCGCAAATAGCGCCGGTCTTACCATTGAATAGAAATTATTATTAATTTCTTTATAATTAATTGGATTTATATAAATGACATTTATTTCCATCTTTAGCACCAGTTTTGCTATTAATATGAGTTATTTAACTAATAGTTTAGTAATGAATAAAATTTTTATTCGTTACTAATTTTTATTTTTCGAATAAATTCAGATTTAATTGTTTTGTATTTTTGTGTAAATAATTAATTTGATTAAAGTTATATTGCTTTGCAAATAAATTGGTTATTAAATAGCATTAACTAGCAAGTCAAACTATTAATTTGCAATTTTAGGTAAGAATATGAATACGAAATAATGTGTTTAACAAACACTTGAATTTCAAGTTCAATATTAATTATATAATTTAAAGCAATTAACCAATAAATCAATTCATATAAAAATAATTCATTTATTTTATTGGTTTAAATATTGAGTAAATATTTGTTTAGTTGTTTAGTTAAATATGAAATAAATGTATTTACAAAAAAAAAATATAATTCTATTTAAAGCGAATAAATCTAAAGCCAAATAAAAATGTATTTAAAACATTTCCGACTTTAAGTCTATTTATATTTATAATTATAATTATATTTTAATATTTAAATTTAAAAAAATAGTATAATTCAAGTTTAAAATGTGACACTAATTATGCATTTATATAAAAATAGCTAAGAATTTGTCAAAACATGCGCTTAGAATCGAAACTATTTATATTAAAAGTTTTTCTAAGAACTTGTAATAAGAAATTGGAGTAAAAAGTAATTAAATTTAGTTCCGTTTCTAAAGGTCTAAACTCTTTTCGTACGAATAGATGCCATGAAATAGATGTGCGACCGAACACAACAACGCAAACAACTAAAATATATAATTAAAATAAGCAAGCCAATACACTAACATAGCCATCAATCAAAAATTATATACCGATCCGGCAATTATAACGCCAGTCCTGCCATCAGAGAGTGAGTCACTCAATACCCAAATGCCTGCAATTAGGTACAGACCAAACGCCAAGTGATGGAACACATAGTCCTTCGAAAAGAGTGGTTAATGTGTTTGAAATTATTGCTTAAATTCTTGAGATTTTTTATTTTTATTTCTCTAACTCACAAAAGCTGTTTTAGGTATTAATGATTCGCTGGTTATAGAGAAGAGCGATGTTATGGCCATTAAGACGACGACATATAAGTGGCAAAAGTTGATCAGCAGTAGAAAGAGGTCTCCGGTGTATATCTTGTAGCAAGTAACTTGGTCAGATAGTCGACGGTCACTCTTAGAACAGGCGGCCGTTTGGGTTTCCGACAGCACTAGTATTAGACATACGAGTGAGAAGAGCTGTAAAAGACATTTGTTTTATAATATTTGCCTTTTTTACAGTTTACAGAGTGTACAAAAAGGTGCATGCAAATATTTTTGTTTAACTTATTTTAAAATTTTATTGAGCAAATAAATTATTGTTGTATTATTTAGATTTATTAACATTTTTTGTTTGTTTTTGTTGCTAACACCTTTTAGTTTTGTTTGAAATATTTAAGTTTTTCTTTTTTAATTTTCTTTAACATTTGCAAGTATGTGATAAAAAATATTATTTAATTAAATATTTTAATTAAGATAAAAGTATAAAAATATATTTAAATAAATTAAAGTTTATTTTAACTAAAACTTTTAGCTAAATAAAAATTTTATTCATATACGCATAAAATTTAAACTAAACTGTGCTTAATTTTAACAATTTATAATATCTTTAACAGCTGTTATTTTTAATTAATTTTATTTAAATTTTTATTTTTAAATTTTTGTTAAAATAAAAAACAGATAAAAATTTTGTATAAATATTCAGATAAACAATATTAATAGCTTAAAGATTTATATATAAATTAAATGTTAATAAATTATTAAATTAATAAGACTTTTATGACATATTTATAGCAAATTAAAATTTAAAATTTACACAAAAAACTTTTCAAACTAGATAGCAATATAATAAAAATTAATTTATTACAAAATAATATAAAATAAAAATAAGTCATAAACTTATGCCCAAAAAAGCGATGTTAATCTGAATGCGTAGTAAATGATCAAGAAATAAATTCAAAACACATACCAAAATCAGAAATTTCAATAAACCCAATCGACTGGTGATAAAACCGCTATTAATGTCATAGTCATCGAAAAAATTGTATTTATATCTCGTATTATAATGTCGGGTAACTGTAATAACAGGCGTTGAGGAAGACATTACTCTTTTATATTACTTAGACTTTCATACGTTTGAGAAATATATTGGAATAAAGCGACAAAAAAGTGTTTGAAGTTAACAAAACTTTTAGTTTATGAGCGTTAGTAAGAAAAAAAAGTTTTCTTGAACTTCAAAAACCAAAAAAGAAAAAAAGAATCTCAAAACGAGAGACAAATATGAGTGGGTTTTAAGGTTACAATTCTAATAGGATATGATAGGGAGGGGAAGATATGTATATGAGATTATAGACAAAATATAAATATATACATTCATTCATTAAAGATACTGTCTTATTCAGTTTTTTCTCTTATAATCTCGTGTTTTGTGCGTAGGCGAACAGAAATGCTGAGCGTTAGGGCGAGAATCCATTTCCAATTGAATTTTAACAGTGAAGACAAACTTTTTGAATAATTTAACCTGGCTCTCTGTCTCTACATCTAAACAGTATATTATCGAAAAAGATAAATAATTTATAAAGTTATTTTTCTGATTTTATTTTAATTGATTATTCTAGCCTTATCTCTCTCTCCTCTCTCTCTCCTCTCTCTCTCTCGCCTGCTCTCTCTCTCTCCCTCCCTCCTCTCTCTCTCTCGACTGCTCTCTCTCTTTTTCCTCTCTCTCTCT